>JALPQD010000173.1:0-242500 GCA_023101885.1 Typhlomys cinereus | reverse complement strand
GTCAAATTTCTGAGTTTTGCAAGTTACTTCTAAGAGCAGGTCTTAGATGATTTGGAAGAGTTGTAGACCAGGGTTTGAAAAGCCAGCCGGAGGGCTGTGGGTCAGGAGAGGGAGCGTTAGTCACAGCAGAGGGAAAAGAAAGGTTTTAAGGCTTTTTCCGAAGCCTAGCATGCTTGCAGACACTCCTCTGTGTCTTCCTTCCAACTTGGTTCTTTCCCCCGAAAAACCAGTTTTCCAATGAGGTCAGCGAGTGTTAGGATATTTAAAACCCTCCTTGGTGACAGGCAGTAAGAAATGAGTAGGGCTGAGACTTAGCCTGTGTGTTGTGGTACACGGTGCCTCGACTCCCTCCTTCCTCATCCACTGGAAGGGATGGACTGAAGGTTCTTCCTTGTGAGAAATAGATGGATGATCCTGCAGTATAGAAAATGAAACAGGCTTAGCTTTGTTAGGCCTCTTAAAGATATTTTATTCCTGAGTGTCTTGTGTGTGTGTTTGTGTCAGCCACACACTTATAAGTGAATGCAGTTTATACACATGTAAGACTCTTTTTTTTTTTTGCTAGTCTACCAGTTCCAGCAACTGAAGTGTTATAGATAAGAAAGTTCTATGAAATACACAATTCGTATCAATTTTACTGTCCCCTTGCTTGTGCATTGATTCCTGCCCTAATATCTGGCTTTATTGCACACAGAATCTTGTAAACAAAAGCTCTATTGTGCCCCATATGGAACACACAAGACACCAAGGGAGGGCTTAGGAAGGAATGGGGAGGAAAAGTGAAAATGAGTCAGAGAGTTCTAGAAACAATGGTGCAGTTCATTTGGGAACTTCCTCAGAGTAGAACTGTGGGCCCCCCTCCCTTATGGCCCCCAATAAATCACCTTTCTCATTTCAAGATCCAAAGTGCAAGGGGGTGGGAGAGAACATACAATCTTTGTTTCTTAAATTTCATTTGTGCTTGGATTTCTCCAACCTTCCGCTTTGGATTCTCGGGTAAATAGTTTGACCCGTGGGGACTGGCAGTCACAGGGCCACGAGCTGTAGTAGGCTCCATCTTGCTTGGGAATGCACCTAATGTTGCAGGTCACAGTGAGATCTTGGGGGAAAAGCAGCACTGAGAAGATGAGCAACACATCCACTTGATTTCATTTCTCAGACAGAGCACTGGATCAGTCCTGGTGATGGTGCATGAAAGGCGAGGAGACTGCAGGGATCCTTGGGACTGTTCCTAAGATCCAAGAGCTCAGTGCCTTCCTTAGATCCTGGCACTTGGTAGCTGCTCAGTAAATGTTTACTGACTAAATGGCTCCACTACCCCGTGCCAGGTTTTGTTAGCTGCTTGACACTGGGCAGCTCATCAAATCGTCAAGTCCTCCATTCAGCAGATGAAGAAGCTGGTGCTTAGAGGAGTTGAGTGAGTTGCTCAAGGCAGCTTGTGGGCAACACAGTTAGGATTGTAGAACTCCGAATCTTAATAAGGTACTGCAGATATTTGAGGGCACCAAAAATATGGTCCATCTGAATATTATTTCAGTGTAAGTAGAATTTATCCCAGTTTTGAAAACGAGAGATTTATCAGAATTCTCAGGACCCAATGTGTAAGTGTTGATTAAGTTTCTTTGCTGTTGATTGCTGTTTTTTTAAATTTAATCTCTTTGTAGTTTAATACTTGGTTGTGAAAACAAAAACATGTGGAAGATACGTGTACGTGTGTGCACATATTCAAATGTACACATGTAGGTGCATTTGCACAAACACAAATATGTATGTGGCAGTGCATGCATGTATGTGCATGCTCATGAGCATGTGTGCATTCATGTGTGCATGTGTGTGTAAAAGAAGTCTGTTTTCTTCTAAATATTTTTGACAATTCAATGCATACTTGCACCACACTGTGATCATATTCACTCCCATCCCTCGTCTTGCCCTCCTTCTCCCACTGACCTTCTTCCAGCTCATCCCCCCTCCTACTTTCATGCCTTTTTGTTTAGAGGGGGTGGTAGTTCAGCTTTAGATAAAATAGTTACATTCAAGACAAGTTTCTTAATACAGTCAGGCTGACAAACTGGGTTAGCCGTGGCCAGCTTAGAGACATTTAGTGGGAACGCAATGTGGAGAATGTGGGTATCATTTCGTGGAAAGTGCTCACTTCCCTCCTGTCACCAGGAAGAGAAATGAATGAGGAGTTGCAGTTGTGAAATTTCCAGCTTTGCAGGAAGAGTCGGATAAGTGGCCAAACTCTGGCTTCCTCCACCGTCCTCCCCCCTGAACTCTTGGCTACCAGTCAGAGAATTAACCGTTTATGTTCTGCCCAGCCTTCACTCTTTTGTTTCTTACAGTACGTTCCTTCCTGATACATCCTACTTAGGTCCTGTCCCTTTAATATTTTAAAATTCAATAGCCTTTTCATTTAACTGTTTTAAACCTCTATCCTTTGTGAAAAATAACCCGCAAATTCTCATGATCCCTTCAGATGCATTTTCCTGGGGTGTACCTACTGAGCTGTTGGGGACACAATGGCTGAGTGACTGTCGTGAAATAAAGCCTAGTTTTTGTCTTCTCCCTGGTCTGAACTTCACTGTACACCTGAGGGGTCTGAGGTAAGGTGGTGGAAGATGGATGGAGAAAGGAAAAGTATTATAGTTCGATAAGGGTGTCAGCTTCTTGTTTGAGGGTTTGTGCTCTGGGCACATTTGTAAAGAATCAGCGGTTGGGTTAAGCCCCAAGCAAGCCTGCAGGATTATCTGATTGATGGGCAGGGAGGCCCAGCCCATGGTGGGTGGGGTTAGTCCCTGGGCAGGTGAGTGTGATGAAGAGAACTGGGTAAGGAATTGGTCTCCTTTGGTACAGTTGGTCAGACATGCTGGTCTGGCAGGTGAGGATTGCTCCTCTCAGCAGTCCTGTGGATTTGGTGCAGCTACTTCCCTAGGTCTGTGGCATTCACATGGTGCTTGGGTCAGTCCTCAGCACTATGCAATACTGGGTATGGTGGTGCATGCCTGTAATCTTCATACTTGGGAGGCAGAAGCAGAAAAAACAGAAGTTAAAGTCATTCTTGGCTTCTTAGCTAACCCGAGGGCAGCCTGGGCTACATCAGGTCCTGTCAACTAGAAGAAAATTGCTCTTCTACTGGAGTTTCTGCTGAAGTAGACTCATCTCTCACTCTTTCACCCTTAAATATCATCTTAGTTTTTTTTGAATTGTGAATGGATGGGAGGTATGGCACTGGTTGCCTCGGGTGGGATTTTGACAGATGAAAGGTTTCCCATGTTTCCGTGCTTTACAGTAAGACCACACATACAAAGCTATCCTCAGGGGCACCACTTACTTTATAGGTTTAATGGGTGGGCCAGGCGCCTGGCATGTGCTCTGCCAATTCCATGCTGTATAAAGTTAAGGACTGACTCATTTTTCAGTATTGTTGCCCATTTCCAGAGATAAACATGGCCTCAGTCGCTAAACTCTTTTCAAAAGCACCTTAGTTGACATTGTTCTTAAAACACTTGAAACTTCCTCTACAAACAGAGGATATTGCTGAAATTCCCATTCATCCTTAGGGGAAATCTCTCTTCATATCATGGAGCGGCATGAGATGGTATCGCCAGGGTTTGTTACTAGGTATAGAACTTGTCCCTAAAATGCAGAATGCCTGGGACGACTGTGTAGTTTGCTTTTCCTTTAAAATTTGTTTCTCTTGGGCTCAGGGAGTAAGGCATCTGCTTGCAAACGTGGAGACCTGAGTTCAATCCCTGGAAGCCCACATGGTAGACAAGAGAGAATTGAGTTGTTAAAGTTGTTTTCTAATCTCCACCTGTGTATCATGGCACACACAGATGTGTTCTCTCTCTCTCTTTCTCAAAAATATTTAAGGAAAAAAGTGAGTGTCAAAAATAAAAATAAATTATTTGTCTCTTTTTTTGCCCATGGCCCCCCTATGCCCTTCTACTTCGGTGTTGGTGCCTAGGAGCCTGTTGTCTGTAGCTTGTTGGATATTTTGTGCCTGGGGAATGAAATCATTCCAATTACCTAAGTGTACTTTGCGTGTGTGTTGTATGCTTCTGCGTTCACACGTGTTTTGGTGTACATTCACGTACATATGTGCATGTGCATCAGAATGGATGTCAGGTATCTGGCAAGATTCATCTGCATTGGGCTAGAGAGATGGCTCAGGGGTTAAGACTCTGCCTTACAAACAAAAGGTCCTGAGTTTGGATCCCAGGCCAAAACAGGTAAAAACACTAGGCAGAAACAGTGGCAGCTTGCACTTTAGGCCCTGGTGGGTAGAGCCTGGGAAATCCCAAAGCAAAGCAAAAAGGAGGTAGAAGCAACCCAGGATAATTCCTGAAGTGACTTTTGGTTCTCCACAGGGACACACAGTTCCCTCTGATACACACACACACACACACACCACACACATAATACAATACACATATGCATGTGTACCAAATGTATAAATTAATTTAAAAAGATCCATCTGCACCTTAAATATTGAGACAGGGCCTCTCACTTCAACCAAAGGTTTCCTGCTGATTTGTCCAGCCAGCTAGTTTACCCTGGGACCCCTTGTCTCTGCCTCGGTTGTTGGGATTACAGGGGACACCACGCCTACCTGGCGTTTACTTGGATGTCAGAGATCCACGCTCTGCTCCTCATGTTTGCATGGTGTGTACTTTACTTGCTGAGCCTTCCTCAGCCCTAGAGATAATTTTAAACATGAACAGAGAGAGTCTGAAGGCAGACCACGTGACCCCTCCATGCGATGTCTCTTCATGCCCAGGCACATGGACAGGGTGGACGTTCTAGTGCATTTTGTCTGAGTCTGAAGTTTCAGGGTGGCTTCTGATTGGTTAAGGTTTCCAGATAAGAGCTGTCAAGCTGTGACTCATCCTATGCTGTTTTAAGTAGTCTCACAGCCTCAGAGAATAAAGGGATGTCTAATCATCTCCCGTTTCCTGTCAGGGCTGACGTCATTGTCACCGTCATTGTCTTCAGCTCCATCGTGCCAGTACCCCAAAGCACAGAAGTTGCCAGACCCAATATGTTACATAGGCAAGGCCTTTGGTGTCTGGAAGTCTGCTGCCTTTAAATAGATAACCCCGCATGGATCTGGTTCCGACTGGGATTGACTGATTGCCCTGTTGTGAGAAATAAGGACATAAAGTCCAGCTGCACAGTCCCAAATGCTGAGAGCCCACCGTGTGTAAACTGCTAATCATTGTGTCGCTGGGGGCTGAGACCACACAGAGAAATAGGTCCCTAGGAACTCAGGGCAATGCGGAGATGTTATAGGAACTTTATGAGACAGGGAAGGTGGCACCTAACCTGGTGGCTAAAGCTGGCTTTAGCTGGGTGAAGGGGTGGCAGGGACCATCTACAGAAAGGATCTGGAGTCTGTGCAGGGACTGGGAGCTTCCTGGTGGAGAGGACATTGATGCAGGAGTGTGGGAAGGAACAGGTTTCCAGTGTCATGCCGAGGGGCTTGGGCTGACTCTCCTGAAAGTGGGTAAAAGAGACAGCTGGAAGGAGTCTGGAGAGCTCAGGGTGGCTGGATTTGCACAATGTGGGATCAGATTCGAAAGGCTTCCATTGCACATGGAGGCCTGCAACGCAAAGGGGGCAGGTGACATGTGCACAGTCCTTAGTACAGGCCAGTATGTTGGTCAGGGGGTCATTAGAGAGGAAGCCACCGTGAGCATCTTTGGATATGCAGGTCTGTGAAGGTGCCCAGAGGCCTGAGGTTCAGGCGTGGCTCTCTCTAAGACACTGGATCATCTGGGAGTGACATACACTAATTTTGCTCAAGGAAATTAGGGGAGATAAAATACTAGGAGTGTTGAAAGTAGGAAGGCGCTACCTAAGGCTCTTCCCGATAACCCGAAATTGAATGTGACAGCATTGAGCAGAGATGGACACAACCGCACTCCCAAGGACAGGTACTCTGTGACGTCCTTTGAGAAAGAGGCGGGGCCGGGGGCGGAGGCGGTCCCCGGGCTTCGGTGGCGTGGCGGCAGCCAGGGTAAGACAGCCTTGTGTAGTCTTGGGGCTGGGATCCGCGCTGCTGATTGGCCCGCGTGATGTACTTGGCCATCAGTGGCAGGCTGCCAAAGCTCCATCGGGCTGTCACTCACGTCGGGGAGGGCGGGAGGAGAGGAACTTGCCTCTCCATAAAGTGTCTTTTGGCATTGAGACAAAAGGAAAGAAAAAGAACAGCTTATTGCAACACTTCTTGACCCAGGGAGTCGGCTGTAAATGAGCTGAGACACAGAGAATGTGGAAGGAAAGAAAGGCGCGAGATGTTCAAAGAGTTTGTCCAGCTGGAAGAAAAAAAAAATTGCAAACAGCCCAGAGCCCAAAGGAGAAAGTTACATTCCTGGGGTCCTCAGTTGGAAGTTCACCCAAGGGTCACCAGGTATCAAGAGGGCGGTCTCCGTTTTTAGAAGTCGCCACCATAGTTGGGTCAGCGTGGTGACAGAAATGAACAAGGAACCAAGTGGCTCTAGACTTTAAAGACTGTCCCCAGAGGAGCAAGGGAACTCGGCTTCTTCCCTGACCAGCTTCCTCCCCCTCACCTCCCAGGCTTCATTTGTAATTTGTGTCTTGTCTTTGTTATGCTCAGATCAGACCCCCCTCTCTGTAGTCAGCTGGGTGCACAGTCGGAGGACGTCAGCAATGAGAGATAGATCGCGGGGATCTACTCTTCTTTGCAACAGCCCACGCCTACGCGTGCACCCAGGCGGTCACCTCCGCATCCCTTCGTGAACCCGCGACAGCGCCCTGGGAAGACTAGTCCATCTTCCCTGCGCCCTCCTTCCAGACTCCTCCTCACCTGGTGCGCACGGGGCCTCGACAGCAAATAGGAAAGGTTGGCTCCATGACGTCAGCTGGTCTGGCAGCGCTCATTGGCAGAGAAGTTAAGAGTTTTATTTTCGACCCAGAGACAGGCGGTGCAGATCCAGCTAGAACAGGTCTCTTCTGGCTCAGGCCCTCCTCCGGTAGTTGCCGGGGTTTTGGAGGATGGAATGTGGAAGCTTTACTGCAGGGCAGAGCAGGCGGGCATTCATTCAGGGACACGAGGAAGCCGAGTTGACTCACCCTGGCTGGCTGGTCCTCTGTCTCCATGTTGGCTCCCCAACTGGTACGCTCAGTTGTTAGAGACCCTCCCAGCGCCCCAGCTTTTTATGGTAGACCCTGACATCCCATAATCGGGGCGAAAAGTCTGTATATTTCTCTCGCAGGTATTATTTTCAGGTGTGTTCCAAAGGAAGATTGCAGCTGCGTTTCATTTCCCTTAAGGCGCTGGCTTGGCAAACGGGAAAGATTTTATAACCTTTTGCGATAAAAGTTACAAGGCAGTGCACAGATAGTGGCTTACACTCTGAAAGACGGGGACCCAAATATTTAAAAACTAGCAAATACGAGCAACATCAACAAAAACCAAAGGTCCACTCACTCATTGAACCACGGAGGAACCGGGCATTGTGAGCTGTGGAGCAAGCCTCTGTTTTCTTTTCTGATTTAATTTCCATGATTCCTGACCCATTGTGGCTTTAAGAAATCTTCCAATCGGCTTTTGGAGTGGGTATTCTTGAGGGGGGGGTCATAAAGTAGAGGGGAGTGAAAGATGAGGGGAGAGCAGGGATGGAGGGGGAGGGTCTCTTCCTATATAGCTCAGACTGGCCTGGGATTTATGATTTTCCTGCCCCAGCCTCTCCCCGATGCTGGGAGATGCTTAAGCTGTCTTTTCCTTCTTGAAATAAAATAAAATTGGATACCCAAACAATTTTTAGATATGTTAACGCAGGACTCATTGAGAAAGTCCCCAAGTTTTCCTGGTCTCTAGGATGGGGTTGTAGATGGATAAGAACCCCGCGGTGCTGGAGAAAGTAGGGTGGTCTGAGTTTAGGCTCCCACATCTACAGCCTGGGCCGCTTCTGCTTTAGCAATAACGCCCCGCGATCAGTCCTGCTACCTTCCCTCTTTGCCTTTCCTACAGGGTCACACTGCGCTAAATTTCCATTGCTTTCATTTCACCCTCACTACTTGTAATTGACGCGGCGTTGTAAGGCAGGTTTTCCTTTTTATTCCATTTTTCTGGCACAAGACACATTTGGATCACGGTGGGCCTCCACTTCCATGAGGGGGGGTGACCCTTTGTAGCTCCCACAGTTTCAAGGGAACCAGGTCAGGCCTCCCGAGCTTAAGGGGGCCCGGTGGGCTCCGTCCCCCGGCTTGTCTTTCAGTGGTGCTGTGGATTGGGTCTGGCCTCTGGCTCCACACATTGAAACGCAAATGACAGCGGTAATTGGCTGAGAGATAAACCACCGGGAGCCAGCGAGCAGGGCTGCAGGGAGTTAAGTGGCTAAGTGACAATTACTCAGGCAGCCTCCAGGAACAGGGGCGGCCGCCTGTTTGTACCGAGTTTTGAAGGAGCAATAATGCGTTAATTGGAGGAGGGCCTAGTTTTGCGGCTCATCTGGCTCTTATTTTAGGAATGGGAGACTGGGCTTGGAGAAGCTCTGCTTTGCTGTCTGCCTCAACCCCATGCCCCTCATCGGATGAGATTTGGGGACATTTGTGTCCTTGATTTTGGAGGTGAACTGATAGTCGGTTTAAGTTGAAGACTTTCTAGAAGTTCCTTTGCATTAGGAAGTGACACGCACAGAGGTCTTGGTCTCTACCTAAAGGAAAGAGCAGGAGTCTTAACCAGAATTACCATCTTCCCCTTCAGGCAAACAATTAACCCTCTGATTTTTTTTTTCCATTTTTATTCCCAAACTGATCTCTAAGTCAGGTGTGGCTGTGTATAGAAGATCCAGTCTAATTTGAAGAAATACGTAGAATAGGAGCCGTCTTCTTGCCTAGAGTGGAAATCTTACTGCAGAGGAGGGTCTTCCCAGGGGCCAGACACAGTCTGTTATGAGCTGAACTAGGTGGATGGTCCTGCTCTTGAGAAAGGTCATTAAACCCCGTTCTGGCTGTAAACCATCAACATGATTAGTTTAGACTTGAGATAAGCAGACTAAACAAGCCAAGGACTAGTTGAGAGATCTTTCTCTCCAATCATCCTGCACTAGTAGTTCTTCTCAGGGTCCAAATACTATCTAATGAGTTCCTTGATTTTGTTTGTATGTTTTCTTCAGCAGGTGGCTTCCTGACCTTTCCCCTCCACCTTCTGCCACTCTTAGCCATTTCTCTTCTTTATAGGCATTCACTAACCTGTGCAGAAAGCTGGTCTGTTTGGGGCCCTGCTTCCCCCTAGAAGCCCATACCTGCCTATAACAATGACATCAATGAGGGAGAATCAGAGAAGTCTTTAACCGGGGACAAATGGACACTCGGCACTTCTCTTGCCTGATGCCCCTTGCCTGGAGTCCTGGGAACCCGGCTGTGACTGGCAGGCAGCAAGTGGCCTCTGCAGGATGTGCAGACCTCTCTAAGATATCACCAGGCTGCTGGGGAAAAATGATAGTGGATCTTTGTTAGAGAAAACCTCCAGTCCAACTCCTGAAGAAAGGCCACATAAGGAAATGTGGGCTGATGTGGCAGTGACCACAGACTCTCTAGGGGGACGAGTAAATGATTCCTTTAAATAAAACTTTGCTAGAATCAGGGTGTGTGTGTGTGTGGGGGCAGATGGCTCAGTTGGTAAAGAGCTTGTATTACAAATATGAGGACCTGAGTTTGATCCAGCTTGCTTGGTGAGTTCTAGGCCAGCGAGAGAAAGTAAAAAAAGTAGTAAGTAGTGGGCAAACCTAAGGACTGCATCAGGGTTGCCCACTAGTCAGTACACACACAAATATATATGTGTGCATTCAACATACATATTTTTTAAACTATTAAAACTTAAAGCTTTTTTTAATGTATTACCTTAACTTTGGGGGTAAAGAGCCAGGTTAAGTTTCAGTTCTGACTACCACCTGCTAAGCTATCTGATCTTGAGAAAACTGATTGTTTCATGGGATACCGATATTGCTCATTGGAGGATTGTTCTGGAAACTAAGTTGGCTGCTCTCCTTACCCCTTAGTAGGACTGTGTAGATGCACTTCAAATAGTCCTTGCAACATACCGAGAGCTAATTAAACGTTAGCCCGAAGTTGATAATTGCTGTGTTGTTGCTATTACTCCTGTTCAGAGCCTCATGTCTTTAGTATGAATCATAAAAGTAATAACAGCGTTCTAGCATTCCATAAAGGGCTTGCAGGGCCCCGGGCTGCTGGAGCATACTGGTGCCCTCTTTGGGTTCCTCTCTGTTTTTCATTGTTAGGATGAATGCTTGAAGAAGAGCTTCACAAAAAGGATTCTGAAGAATGTCTGTCTAAAGGTTAAAAGCAACAATCACACCACAAAAACAAACAGAAAATTAAACAGATATGATTTGAGTTCCTTATTCTTGGACTAAAGTGATGATAGCAAATACAGAAGGTCAGTACGAATGTCTTGGGAAAACTGTATTGCTATTATGAGGTTAAAAAATTGTACCGATTCAGTGTAATAGCTTTTTTTTTTGATGACTTAGATACTTTACAGCAATAATGATCATTTATTTCAGTGTTATATTCTGAGAATTTTGGCAACTTCCAAACCACAACCGTAAGTACCATACCGGAGAGTTCTGGTACTTCATCGAAAAGGACATTTCTCTGTGGCCAAACACTTCCACCACCTCTGCTCTCTACCCCTCCCTGTAGATTACCTTTACTAGGTGGCATGTGCGCGTTGCCATGGGCAGGGTGGCCTTTCAAGCCTGGCTTACTCACCACAGTGATTTGCGTTTTTTTCATGCAGTATGTACATCAGCAAAACGCTACTAATATTCATAAACATCGGATCATAGAGCAAGTAAGAGCTTAAGCATCAGAGTCAAACATCCTTATTACTCATGAGTGAGGTCACAGAGGTGACTTGTGGATGGCGGCAAAAGCTACATGCAGAACATGAAATTACATGAAATTCTCCACTATTAGTCCCAACACATTTCTTGGATCATGCTGGGCCGACAGCTGTGTGACCAACTGTCAGGAAGAGTTCCTCTCTTCTAATCGTCATCATTCAAAGTCTGATGGGGCCAATGGAAGCTTACTTGTGATAACACGTGCAATTCTTCTGTTCAATTTCTTTCAGAAAGTATATGGCTTAATCTCACTTGGTAACCACTGTGAGAGACACATATGTGGCTTTTCTGGAACTTGTCATGGCATGATTTGATAGCAGGCCTTACTTACACTGAAGTCCTATCATTTAACTCTCATTTATAGTCAGTTCTTCTTGGTGACTAATTGGTGAGAGCACTTCTTTTTTAAAAATTTTATTTATTTTTTAACTTTATTTGTTGTTGTTGTTGTTGTTGTTGGTGGTGGTGGTGGTGGTGGTGTGTGTGTGTGTGTGTGTGTGTGTATGTGTGTGTCCCCGTCCCTGTGGAGGACCAAGGGTGACTTAAGGAATTATTCAGAAATTATCCTGATTGTTTCTGGGATTTCCCAGACTCCGCCCACCAACATATGAAGTGCAGGCTGCCACCATTTCTGCCTGGAGTTTTTTTATGTGGGATCTGGGATCCAAACTCAGCATCTTCTGCTTGTGAAGCAGAGTCTTAACCCCTGAGCCATCTCTCCAGCCCTGGCAAGAGCATTTCAAGCATTGCTTTCTGTAATGGTTAGATACAGGTGTCAACTTGACAATTCTGAGCTTTGGACCTATCTGTGAGGAATTGGTAGTTAAAGCAAGCCCTGAGCAAAATCTGCAGATTATCTCACTAATGGAGAAGACCCAGCCCATGATAGATGGGACTATTTCCTGGGCAGGTAGATAAGATGAGGGAGCTGGTTAAGACCATTGAATTCCATGAGCACAGGGCCATACTTCTTTAGCTGGTTTAGTGAATGGGCGTACTTCAGCATATGTGGACAGACATACTGCCTGGCAAGTTAGGTTTGCCCCTCATCAGTCCTGTGGATATGGTGAGGCCAGTTCCCTTGGCCTTGGTGTTGGTCCAAGCCCTCCTCCAAGATGGACTGTAACTGGGTCATCTGCCTCTCAAGGCGCTCCACTATGAGTTAGTTTTCCAGGGTGCCCTAGCCCCTCATGGTCCTCCATGTTTGGAGTCCATAATTTTCGTTCTTTCTCTCCTCTAATAACCTTTACCTTAATCCTTAAAAAAAGAATTCTGACTGGATAAAGTAACTCAGAATAAAATCTGTTGTTCCCATAAGCTGCTTTATTGTGAATTTATCGGCAATGTGCAGGCAAGTTGCAACTCTATTCCTTGAGTTGATGTTTTAATTTCTGATATGCTTCTAGGGGGTTTATTCTAACACTCTTCTATTTATTTACTTACTTATTGATTCATTCATTCATTTTAGTGTGTATGTGTGTGTGGGTGTATCAGAGGACACTATGTCCCTGTGGAGAACCAAGGGTGACTTTGGGAATTATCCTAGATTGCTTCTATCTCCTTTTTGCTTTGCTCTGGGATTTCCCAGGCTCTGCCCATCATGGCGGGAAGTGCAGGCTGACACCATTTTCACCTGGCATTTTTGACATTTTTACTTAGGACCTGGGATCTGAACTTAGGACCTTCTGCTTGAGAGGCGGAGTCTTAACTCCTGAGCCTCTCTTCAGTCCCCCAGGTGGCTTATTCTAGAGTACAGCTAGTGGGTCAGAGGGCATAGTTCTATTGTTTATTTGCTGAGTTATGTTTCTACATGGCAGGAACTTGAGTTGTGGGAGGCAGAACGAAGGTCCTGCTTTAGGAAATTTACCTTGAATGACTAAAGCCCTCTAAATGGATACTCCAAAACCTGTAACTTAAACTCCTTTATTGAAGTTCCTTTGAGACACTTAAAATTTTGCAAACCACAGTAAAAATACAAACCAGGAGCTGTAAGCTGCCACCAAAGAGAAGTCCAAATCAAGTAGGACTGGATGAGAAGTTTGTTGACGGGAACCAGCTGGAATATGCTTTGGCAGCTCTTGGAGCATCCTAACATTTAACACACAGAGGGACAAGGTTTGCTAGCCCTGCAGGTGAGATTCAGGAGAGACTTTGCAAGCTGGAGAGGGAGTTTGCTAGGTAATGCATCGGCCTGTGCAGAAGCAAGACAGACAAAACCGTGGGGCAGAGGCAGCTCAGAGGAAAAAATGCTCTGGTCACAGATATACCTACCGGATGGGGGAAGATGAGCTCAAAGACGACATGAGGGGAGTGTGTCTTGAATGCTGAGGCAGCCTGACCATGCTGAAGGGGTGGGCTCTGACTTGACAGGAGTGTGGGAGGTTAAGTGGATGGTTCAGCAGGGGCTCTGAGAAAGGAGGAGAGGAGTGGTGGTGGGGGGTAATTCGTTCTTTGACCGGGTCAATTTTGTTTTCATGTGCCTGTGTGAACCTATTAGTAAGTATTTATGCTTGATTGTTATTACCAGAAGGCTAATTATAATTGCATTTTCCTTCTGTAGAGAATTCTGGGTTTTTTCTTTTTTAGTCCTAAAGAGTTGATTGCATAGTTATGATTAAACAGATATTTTCGGTTCCTCCCCTTCCCCCCCATGGTATGATTCTGTGCTTTAAGGAGTCAAGTTAGGGCCAGAGAGACAGCTCCATGGGTGAAAAGCATGCGTCCCGAAAGACCTGGAACCCCTGTGAAAAGCCAGATGCTGTGGGGCACTGGGCTGTAATTACAGGAAGCTCGCGTGCACAGTGGAAGCAGAAAGGAGATGACCCTGCCTCAAAAACAAGGTAGAAGGAGGGAACTGACTCCAGAAAGTTTATTTGCGATCTCCATAAGCTGTAGGTGGCATACACCCACTCCATGTCTGTCTCTGACTCTCTCTCTGTTCTCCTCCTGACACATATACTCTCTCTCTCTTTCTCTCTCTCTCACACATACTTTCTTCGGTTTAGAATGGGATACTGAGGTAGGGTTTGAATATACAGACACATTGAAAGTAAGGACATATAAGCAAGTGTAACCCTGTGGTTCTAAGTAGAGAACACAACCTTTAAAAGGGCTTTTACACATACACACATACACATACATACACTTTTTTTTTTGGTCTAGCTTTCCTTTTCATGTAAGCATTGTTATTTATGAGGTATCATAGGATGGTATATTTATGTGTACACAGTACATATGTACACATATGTGCATAATGTAGAGACTAGAAGTCAATGTTTGTCTTGATTGCTTTCTACCTTATTTATTATTAACTAATTAATTTATATATTTATTTATTTTTGATTTAATGTCTCTCACCAAATGTGGAACTCAACATTTGACTAATCTATTTCCCCACAACCCTGAAAGTCAGCTCTTAACCTGCTGTTTTGTGGCCTTTGTGTTGCAAGCTATCTGTATGATTTGCTGTGGATTTTGATGTTTGCTTCTGTTTTAAATTCAAGTCTACAATGGTGTGTGTGAGAGTGCATGTGAATACACCATGGGAGCATATGTGAGTGTGTGCATGTGTTTAATCACTCTTCCGCCTGATGGTTGTGAACCTGGGTCTTTAATTAAACTCAGAGCACACACATAGTATGGCTAGCCAGCTTGCTCTGGGGATTCCCAGGCTCTGCCTTCCAGGGCTAGAATTATATATGAGCTGCTACCAGGATCTAAGGACCAGAATTCAAGTCCTTTTGCTTTTCTTTTGAGGCAAATATTTTAATCAGGGAACCATCTCCCCAGCCCTAAGACAAAGGTTTTAAAAAGTTGCTCACTTGTGCAATGCTCCAAAGGGTTTGGAGTTGCTTCTGTCATTTTGGTGTGCTCAAATCTTTTCCGTGCAGTGTGTGCACTATAGTATCACAGCAAACATTTCGGAAGAATTTTGCAACAGTATGGGAAACTGTTTACTATTGGATTTGAGTTTCCTGGGATTTTTTTTTGAAATGCAGGGGCACTTGTCTTTATTTTATGCTGTTTAGAGGTAGGTAACTTTCTTTTACTTCAAAGGCAAGAGAATCATCACTTCCAGCCATTTGGAAACATCCAGACATTGTTATTTGTGGTCACCATGCTATATAACACAACATGAGAACTGATTCTTCTTGTCTAATAGTAGCTTTGGGCAAGTATAGCAGTTGTAAGTTGAAGAAAAGAAAATGAAAAAAAAGTGTTGGTTAAGCCTCTGCCTCCCAAGCGGAAGGTCCTGAGTTTGAATGCCAGATCCCACGTAAAATACTCCGGGCGGAAATGGGAGCGCCTGTACTGACCTGGAAGGCAGAATCTGACAAACTCCAGAACAAAGTAAAGAGGATGTAGCATAATTCAGGTGTTCCCTAAAGTCACACTTGGACCTCTATAGAAATACACAGTGCCCTCCGATACACATAGACATATAGACACATATGCAAAAAAAAAAAAAAAAAAAGAAGTGTGTGAGTGTATGTGTGTGTGTGTGTGTGTGTGTGTGTGTTTAAGTGCTTATATATTCCATAGCATGTGTGTAGAGGTCAGAGGTCCATTTACAACTGGCTCTCTCTTTACAAGGGTTATGGAGAGAGGATCGAACTTAGATCATCATACTTGTATGCAAGACAAGGGCCTTTCCCTGCTGAGTCATCTTGCCAACTCAAACAAGGAAGTTTTTAGTTTGAGGCAGATTGGCAGAAGGGAGTAAGAAACCTGAGGAGATCTTTTCCTGTTTAGTTGCCCCCCCCACAGTTTCAGGGGTTCATGTGCCATTTGCATTTATTGTATATTTACCAGAGTAATAGATGTCATCAGTCATGTCTGCCAGAACCTGGATGCTCGGAGGTGCTTTACATCTGGTTTGCCCAACATTGAGCTAATCACACGTTTACTGTTATGGACACACTTTTTTTTCCCCCAGAGTGTCTGATAATTTTCCTAGTCCTCTCTGTACTCGGTGGAGGCTGATTAGCACATGTGAAGGCGTGGAAGGATTTTGACCACTAGGCAATGTGTTATTTACTCTGTGCAGCGACAAAAGAGAAGAAAGGGATTGGATACTGGAGATGTGCTGCTGAGGGTCAAAAGGCAAACACGTGCATGTATCAAAGTAGCGTTTGTGGAAGCAGGGTCGCAGCGGACACTGGGGGCGAAGGAGTCTCCCACGAGCAGACTTGTGAGGATGTGGAGGGTCACAGCCCACTGCAGAGATCAGCTGGTGTCAGCTTGGATCAGCTCTGCACATGTCACCTCAGCTTGTGATGTTTTATGGATGTCACAGAGAGATGCGGTTCCATTGAAAACCAAACACGCGCCGAGGGCCTTTAAGAGCCGATTCGCAGATTAGCGAGGACTTGCGCTGAATCCAAGCAAAGAATACATTGCAGAGAAGAGGCAAGCTTGTAGTCAGTTTAGTTAGCTCAGCAGTCAGTATAGAAAAGGCCTGGGAGTTTTTCATGGGCAAACATGATTGTGTCCTGAGAAACAACATCTGATACACAGCAGTTGAAAAAAAAAAGAAAGAAAGAAAAAAACAGTTCTCAGAACAACTGGAGATTCCGTTTTCAGGACAATTAGAATGAACAGTCATACCCTATCAGTGGGTTCTTGGGTGTTTCAGAGTAGCATTGGTACCCTAGTCTTGATTTGAAATTGTACTTGAAATTAAAATGGCAAGATATCTATGCATTAAGCTTGCTTCTATGAGAGAGATGAGACAGGAGGTGGTCAGAATTTTTCAGAATGCTTGGTCTTTCTCTATGTGTTCTGCTTCGGCCACGGTGCCTTGGGAATAGCATCTTTCCCGGTGGCTGGCATAAAGGTTCACAGGGGAGGGAATCACAGCTGGGAGAGACCAGGCAGGGGACCTGTCTTTGGGTTTCTTTGTCTTGAATGGGGGGAGGGAGATAGTCCTCTCAGACTGTGTGCATTTGTACCATGTGGCTCTGGTGAACAGGGCAGGGGATTAAGGACTTTATCTCCTCCGGTTTGCTAAGGTGCCCTGGAGCCTGGCCTCTGTCTCCTGTGAACAAGGGCAGGGATGTCCTTTGAAGTTTCTGGCTACTGCACTTGGGCCCTGTGACTTCAGAGAGAGAGAAGTAATCTGTCCCAAGTATTTAGCTGCCCATTACCTGTTGGTTAAGAGTTTAGGACACATGAGCAAAGAAAACACAGAACAGGTTAGGCAACAGCCATTTAAGCCTTCAGTGTGTCTCCACGTTGCCCAGGTACATAAATAAATCCTATATCTGCTGAGTCCTGTTCCCAGCCAGCTGACAGCTTTGTCATGGTCTTAGACAGACCCTGAGAGACACTGAAGCAGACATTGAAGGTTCTAGATTATCCTGAGCAACAACAGCATTGTCACAGATAAAAACCCAACATGTAGCTGTATGACTTTTTCATTCCATTTTTTAAAAGGTTACTGTTAGAACAAGTTGGCCTATCTTTGAGAAAAGATGGTGGCATTTTAAATATTGAGCCTATGTGTTTCCCCCTTCCCCCAATCTTATGATAAAAAAAATAAGCTGACTCATCTAGACTTCCAAGTAGAAGTCTCTTTCTCTGAGGAAAAAAAAGTTTTGTTTATAAGAACCAAAATTCATCTTGAAAGCCTCTTTCTTATTCTTTCTCTTCTTGGTCCTCCTTTTCTTCTCCCTTCTTCTGCTCTTCCTCTCTCTTCTTCTCCCTCCTCATCCTCCTTCCCTTCCTTTTCTCCTTTCTTCTTCCTCCTCCTTCCTCCTTTCCATTCTCCTTTCTCCTCTTCCCTCCTCTTCTTTTTTCCCTTCTTCCTCTTCCCTCTTCCTGCTCCTTCTCCTCTTCCTCTTCCTCCTTCCTTCTCCTTCATTGAGTCTTTTTCCTTTAGTTAATCAGAGGTCAATATTAGCTTTAGGTCCTGCCTGCTTCCTGGTGTCTTGAGGTGGAAAGTGGAATATGAGGAATTGAAGTGGTGGGGAAGAAAGGATGAGAGAGCTCTGAGACCAGAACTCAGATACAGAATTTTAGAAATTTCTGGGGGAGAAGTCAACTTAAAAATGACTGATATCATCATGAAAATGTGTAACGAAACAGCGTGGTACTTGGCTTTGGAGCACTGATTCCCAGTGTGATAAGGCGGGTGTTCTTCGCATTCTGACTTGTATCTGCATGCGAAGCACACAGGGCAGCGAATTATGAAGAACAGTTGAGAAAAGCGATTGCAAACCAATGAACCAGCCAAAGGGCTATGAAAAGGGTGGGCTTCTTAGAGTGTCTGCACTCAATGAATAATACGAGGGTCCTTGTCTAGCCAGTGAAATGTTCTGGTGGGATCTGAAGTTCCTTCATGTGGGGTCATAGGCATTAGATCTTTAGTAAGTATTGTGTGCTGAATGGTTTGGACGTATCACAGACTTTCAAACTTCTAGAAATAAGCTGGGCTAGGGGGTGCTGGCACATAACCTCTGCTACTCAGAGGCCGGGGCAGCAGCACTGCAAGTTCAAGGCCTGCCCTGGCTGGCTACAGAGTAAGCTAGCCTGGGCTACTTGACAAGGTCCTGTCTCACAATAAGCAAAGTAAAAATAAGAACCAAGGGTCTAGCTCAGCAGTAGAGCATTTGCCTGGCATACGACGGTCCCAGTGTTCAATCCCGAGGCCCACAGACAGACATTTCTAGAAATCCTCAGAACTAGGGGATGGGTTTGGTTCTTCTCTGAAGTGGGGGTAGCAGGAGTTGGCACCTGGTTCCCACCAAGTGTTACCCTATCTGAAGTTTTTTCCTTTAGTCTGGGGTGTTTCTTTTGCCACTGGGCGTCTTTGAAGCCTGCAGGAGCTGGTGTGTGGGAGAGAACTCTAGCCTGGAGGTGTGGCATGGGCCAAATGCCAGTTAACAGCCTGGGAAGGCAGGGAACGAGTTGATTCAAAAACAGCAAGATCCCTAGACCCCCATCAGCAGCAAAACTTCCTTTAGTCTAGTTGAAAGCAGGGAAGACTAGGCAGAACCTTCTGGTAAAACTAAGTGACAGGAAAGTAAAGAACAGCTGGAGTTACCCACACAGCAGGGTGGCACCACCGGGTATGTTAGGGACAGCTCAAGTTCACCAGGCTCTGGGTCTGAGATGATCAATGGCATCTGAATGCCCCCCAGTGGCATAACCATCCTGTTTTCCTATTTTCCCAACTTCTTAGGGTTCTACACGAGACTGGCTAAGGCTCCTTCTAGCTGGCCCAAGGCAGGAAAAGCCAGAGTCCATTGAAAAATGGGTGCTAGGAGAGCTCCTTTATTCAAAAGCCATTTGCTGGGCAGCAACCGCGTCTTAGTTATGTGCTTGAAATGAGCTGCTATTTTCTTCCCACACCTGGGGAGAGCTGGCAGGATGCGCAGGCCAGCCGGGCTTCTGTCTGCAGGTGCTGTGCAGTGTAGTGGAAAGAGCCCAGAGCCGCGGTCTGCTAGGTGGTTTCTGAAAATCACTTAGCGATTCTGAGCCATGGTTCCTTCGTCCACAAAATGAGACTGAATAAAACTTTCCCTCCCCTCCCTTCCCTTCTCTTTTCCTCTCCTCTCTTCCTCCTCCCTTCCTCTCCCTCCCCTTGTTGTTTTTCCCTTCCCCCCTTTCTTCTCCTCTCTTTTCCTCCTCTTCCCTCCTTTCGTCTCTCCTCTTTTCCCTTGTCTCCCTTTTTGGGCCTCAGGCATCCCATACTGACTACCTTAAGTTGGTCGTGTAGCCAAGCATGACCTTGAACTCCCAATCCTTCTGCCTCTGCTGAGTACTGTATTAAAGGTCTGCGTCTCCTTGGTTCCCTTGGACTGCCAGGCTGTCTGAGTTTAGCCCGGTGTGACCTGGGGTTCGCATTCCTTCTCCAAGTTCCAATTCCCTTCCTCCTCCTCTTCATCCCTCCATCCCTTCCTCACTGTCTCAACTCCCTCTTTCTCGTGCATATTTTTTGGTCTTCTCATCTCAATCCCTGAGTTACTTAGTTCTGTTCTGTCATTTGGTGGTGACATGGCCTTTGTGGTTGCTTTATTTGAACCCTGGCCTCCTGAAAACCAGGCCTGTGAAGTTGGGAGCCCATGCGATGGCCTGGGAAAGCAGACACAGAGCTAAGCCTGTTGCCATGGCAACTGCACTTGGAGCACCCCCCCCCCACTTTCCACCCTTCCTAATCCAATGGACTACTGTGCAAAGAGGAAGGTGCCTTCAGGGCTACGGGGTGACTTTTCTTTCGAAGTGTGTGCCTGGACAGGCCGGGCTCTGAGGTAGAGTATCTCTCTCTGTGGCTTGATCAGGAGACCAGACCTGAACAAGGGAAGGTAGGGTTTTACTTCCCTAACACCCGGAGATGAGCAAATGGCCACACATGGCCCCCAGGCAGAATTCTCGGCATTGCTGGTTCTCAGCAATACATTCTTTCCTGGAGCCTTCGCCTGGGGATGAGGGGCTGGGGGAGGCCCAGCAGGATTTCTTTCTTTTCAGCAGCTTCCAGCTCTGGGGCTTCTAGGCCCCTCCACGGTCTCACTGGGCTGCTACTGTGTGGGAAAGAGGCTCCGTTTTATGGGGGCCACTGAAGCTTTGGATCTGTTTTCCTTGTCATCAGTTGGGGTGCTAGAGATCTTATGTTTATGGCCCCTTGACATTCCTTAAATGGGGGTCTTCAAAGCCCTGGGTCCTCTTCTGAAGATAGCTTTTTGAGCAGTAAGTGGACAGAGTTTAACATGGGGGAAGTAACCCGATAAGAAAGAAAGCAGCATATACAGCCCTAGCAACAGGGCAGTGAGACCTTGTTTATGGGACCTATGGATGGCTGAGACGCTACACATCCTCCAGGAGGGGGTTCCCTCCCCTTCTCTTTAAGTGACCTCGGCCTTTAAGGCAGGAACTCAGTGCTAAAGCCACTCAATAAACTCCTGCCAGTAAAACTTCCCTGTTGGCTAATCGCAGCTCTCAAATCCAGCCACTGTTGACTTGTTCCTTCTGTCAGCTTGCCCAGGGCCAGTGCCCCTCCCATGCCTGTGTGTTTAATGCAATTTGCACTTGTCTACTGAACGTGGAATCAACTCCCTTAATTACCATGGCAGAGTCTGAAAGCTTTATTTTTGTTAATGCAAAGACTGTTGCCTGAGGGTCCTTAGGCATAGATTTCTATTTAGTGACTGGACAGTGAATCGGACACTTCCAGAGTGGATGGTGGATATATATCTGCATCTACGCTTAGGTCTGCACCTTTATGCATATTTCAATTTTCTTTTTAAAATTTTATTGTGTGTGTGTGTGTGTGTGTGTGTGTGTGTGTGTGTGTGTATCAGAGTATTATGTGCCCCTGTGGAGGACCAAGACTTCAGGAATCATCCTGGATTGCTTCTCCCTCCTTTTTTGCTTCTATTTGGTATTTCCCAGGCTCCATCCACTAGGGCCGGAAATGCATACCGCCAACGTTTCCATCTGGTTGTACATGGGACCTGAAATTCAAACTCAGGACTTTTTGCTTGCGAGGCAGAGTCTTAACAAGCCCTGAGCCATCTCTTCAGCCCTATATTCTTAATGTGTTTAATCTCAATGAGAGAATCCCCTCCCTTTAAAAATCTTCATTTTTTCATAAACAGAAGTCTATGGAAGAAAAAAATCCAGGCAAAGGAAGCTTGAAAGCATGTTTAGAAGATACATTGTGACATGGATATTGTCAGAAATGATCAACCCAAAATATATTACAGTAGGTGACTTGTGAGAAAGGATTTCCCATACAGTTGTGAGGATCTGAGTTCAGATCCTTAGAACATGTAAATCCCAGGCAGGTGTGGCTGACCCTTTGAAATCCCAGTACTTAGAAGACAAGAGAATCCTGGTGTGGCAAAATCAGCAAGGTCTAGCAAAACCAGCGAAAGACTCTGCCTCAGTATGTAAAGTAAAGAATAATTGATGATGTCACCTGGTACTGAACTCTGACCTCCACCTCCAGATCCCCCCCCCAGGTGCCTTGGAAGTCTCCACACTAGGCTGCCTACACATGTGCAAACACTTAATACATGCCCACGTACATACATGTGCAAAAGTACTGATCACTGGAAAATTTCCATGTATTTTCTAAACTCTATTGTTATAGCTTACTAATTGCAATTTGCTTTAACATTTTTTTTTTTTTTGGTATTTTTGAGATCCTGTGTCTCAATAGGCCACCACAACTGGTATTGAACTCATGATTTGCTAGATGGTTCACCTCATCCGCTGTGAACCATTGTTGGTTTTTAGGGATGAACAACAGGTTCAGGATCCCTAGGGACTTAAGTTCAGCTTTTTGTGACCCCGTGACTTCAGCATTTGTCAATTTTGGGTAGGTGGAGGAAAAAACCTAAACAAGATATATTTTAGCAGGTCTGTGTTTGCTCCTCCCAATCTTTCATTAGTCTTTATCTTCCATTCTTCCTGTTGTCTAAAACCTTTGGGTTGATTGCACGTGTCTTACCCTCCTGTTTTCTGCAATGAACCTTTACTTCAAAAATGTGATTAAATGCATTTCTCTTCCCCCAAATGAACTACCATTCATTCATTCTGTGGTCTTCTCTGTTTGAGGGGGATATTGTATTGTTGTGTTTTAAATGCATTTGAAATAAAGTCAAACACCTATCTTGCATGCTGTAAGAATGTATTTGGGAGTGATTCAGGACGCTGTGGTTCCATGTGTTTTACAGGTCAATGTGAGACATTTTCATAGCAATTAAGAAAATGAATATATTGGTAGCTTCCTGTCCTTGGTGGTGACTGCACATGTACAGAGTACTAAGTAAGAAGGTGGTGGAATAATAATGCAGAATGCACCCTGGTCTGGGGTCATTGAGAACCATCAATGTCTTTCTCGTGTGTGAATGAAACTTGACTAAATGTTTTTTAGAACTTGCAGAGATTTTCTTGGAAGAAAGGGATTGTTAATTGTTCAATACCCCACTGGAAGGAGAGGAAATATAAACAGTCACATGACTGCTTGCCTGTTGCATACCTCCTTCTACAAACCTGTTAATTGATTCTCTCCTTTTTAAAAGACCGTGGGCTGGGGAAATGGCTCAGTGGCTAAAACCTTTGTCTTTCAAGCCAAAGAAACTGAGTTTGGATCCTCAAATCCCATGTGAAAATGACTGAAGGTGTGGTGGCCAGTCCGTAATTTTAGCCCTGGAAGGCAGAGCCTGGGAATCCCCAGAGCAAGCTGGCTAGCCACACTAACCCCAATCAAATGCTTCAGGCTTAAGAGACCCAGACTCCCAACAAGGTAGAAAATCGATAGACCCAGTATCACCCATGGGTCTCCATAGACACCCCCCAAAACTCATGTATATACACCCATGTGCACATGTACACCTACACACACATACTCAATAACACATACATGCAAGAGAAAAAAAATAGACCAATGTGGCTGAAGAGTTTTGGCCCATATTGGAGAGTGGGTATTCTACAAGAGCACTGTACTGAGAGCACCTCCCCAGTGATCCCAAGGGGGACTCAGAAGATGGGGTTTTCATATCTAGACAAGCAGAACCTTTTGGGTTGTTCATGAGCTTCTGTGCATATGTTTTATAACTTAGCATCTGCCCAGATCTTTCTTCCATGACTGTGGTCTATAGACTGGAATTTACAAGTTAACCCTTCCATCTCCTTTCCTATCCTCAGGAGAGTCCCTGGTGAGTCTGTGCCACCCAGGAAGGTCCCTTCAATCCAACATAAAGGAGTTGCTTTCATCTTACTAATGGAAGCCAGAGGCAACTCTTAGTTTAGATCACTCTGGTTTTCTTTTCACTTTTGTGTCTTCTGTGTCCACTCTTTCCTTCCTTTGTTAGCTATCATTTAAAACTTTTCGTCTGAAGATATGGATTGCTCATGGAGTGGGGGCAAATTCCAGGCCCACACTGTGGGGTTTCCTGTGTACCCCTTCCCCATCCTTCTAGAAGGGAGACTGAGGTAAACAGGGTCCAGGGTGGCCTCTGACTGCTGTGTTCCGTAGCTGGTGTCACATTAACAGCCTCAAGCCTTGTAGCTTTCCTCAAAGCACTGTGTGGGAGGCATAAAAATGTCATAAAGTGGTAATGATTAAAAGGATCTTGTTTTTCTTTCTGCTTCTTCCATTTCTAAACTAAAGTAGCTGGATATTTGGTAGCTGGATAGAACTGGGGATGAGTGAATGTGAGGGCTACTTTTTCTTAACCCCTTGCATAGGATCCCCATCTCTCAGTGCTAGGGTTCACGTCCTGGTGCCTTCTTGTCTCTGGCCTGTGTGCTTACCTTCATGGTGTTTTCTATCCCTCTGAGAAGGAACAGGAAAAAGAAAAGAAAGAGAGACGTCTAAGAAAGACTGATGCAATCAACCCATTCCCAGAAGTCTCTGGGAACACAAAGACTTGGCTTCATTTTTAGCTCTGCTCAGAAATGTTGGGATACCTTGAGGAAAGATGTCAATATGCTTCTGAGGGACTTTGCCTCCATGTATTCCCATGGTAAGCTCCAGGACTCTAAGATATTCTTACCAGGCCCAGCAGCTTAGTGACTTGTCCAGTGGTACGGAGCTTCATGGCGGGGTGCCTGGTCTTGTCACTTCCTGGCTGACTCAGGAGCAGAGAACTACAGGTAGTAGCCAAGGACAGTTACCCACAAAGGCCAGTCCCCAGTGACGAACATTCTCCAGCTGAACCACAAGGCCTCAAGTTTTCACAGCCCTTCTAAACAGTGCCACCATCCGGGGACCATTCATCCAAAACAGGATCATGTCATGTTCGTCGTGGCCAGAATGTAGACAGGACTCCTTCTAGTGACTGGTGGAGAGCTCTAAGGTTGGAGGGGGCGTGGTCTGCATCCATTTCCCACCTGCCACTTGTCAGCAGTATGACAGCCTAGAGTTCACTCTACCAGGCCTCAAGCTCACCCCACTGAACTCTAAAGGGCCCTAAAGGGCCATGAAACCTGCCTCAGGAAGGTGTTAGTAGCATGAAAGCAGGTGGTAAGAGTGAAGCACCCCAGTGTTTGCTCAGCCTGCTGCAGGTTCTTAAGATTTACTCCCCTTCCCCCCAGCCGAGGTGGTGTTTCTCTGTGAGTCAGTCATGGTGGCAGCTGAGGAGTCTTCCTCAGAATCCAAAATAGAAGGAATACCTTGGCGGGGGAAGGTGAGGACCCTGTCCTTCACAGACTATACCCTTCCCTTCCCTTTTCTTTTCTTTTTTTTTTTTTCTCACTCTGGTTTCTGCTTGTCCACAAAGCTCTCTAGTTCAAGTAGTAACAGTAGTCCTCAGCAAAAGACCCACACGCAGATGATTTCCAGGACAGTTTCTTCCAGCAGCTGAGAATGATGAGTGCTCTTTATTTACACACACACACACTCACACACATACACACAGACACACTCACACACACACACAGTGCACACATGCAGCTCTTGAGGACGTTGAACCTGAGGAGCCCCACTTCCCCACTTCTCCTCTGATCCTGTGGGTGGCTGATGTAATATTTCACACCCTATGAATGTTCAATGGAAGATGGAAAGAAGGATCAATGGATTGGGGAACCCACTTGTGTCTATCAGAGCCCCTGTGGTGATCATGCCTCAGGGTTCAAATCAGGAAGGTGGGTATGAGCTGGTGCAGAAGACCAGTCAATTGGAACACTGTTGATGTGGGGGTCCTCTAGTGCCAGGCATCTCCACATAGGCTGTCTGTTAGTCAGGTCAGGGGGTGACTTAGAGCAGGTTCCCCTTGGAAACACTGCCATAGAAAGGAGCACAGCAGATCCGCCATCTCCTTTGTCATGTCCCACATGAGGCCAGAAGAGACATCACAGAGATGGCTGTTTCAAACTTGCCCCCCCACTTCCATCCTCAACGACTGTTTTCTGTTGCAGAGGTGCTTCTGCTGAGAAAGGGGGAACCATGGCAGCCTCTGGGATCTCTCCTGGCTTTCCTCACTCTCCATCCCATTGAGGGAAGAGTGGGCTGGACGGGAGTGGGTGGGATGGGAGCCGGAAGCATCTGGGTGCCCAGCCAGCCTTGAGGTACCCAAAGCTGCTGTTTAGATCACAATGGGCTGTCTGTTCTTCCCCCTCCTGCCCCCACATCCACCGCATGGACTTATGTCTCCAACACGAACACATTCTTCGAATATCACATTCTGGGACATTCTCCCGCCCCACACTAGCCTGCTCGAGTGACTTTCCGATAATGAATGAGAGCTTTCTTAGCTAATGATATTCTTGACCATCTGTCCAGCTGGTCACTGGCAACATAAGGCAGATGTATGCACACTTGTTTTCTCTTTTTTATCCTAGTTCAGGAAAATTATCAAGGTAAAGATCATCTCACTTTGGAATCTGAAAAGCAAATGTCTGTTGGTAATATCTCATAATTCAAGTTGAGTTTACTTAGTTCTGTGTTTCTTTGTGAGGTATGATTCCTGTGAGGTGATGGATCTAAGAAATGAAAAGATTTTTTTTAAGTCCTTGGCTAGTTGTGTACATTTTTACTTGTGTGTGTGTGTGTGTGTGTGTGTGTGTGTGTGTGTGTGTGTTTGTGCGCATGCGCGCGCATACACGTGCATCTAGGCCCTTGGCTTTTAACATGTAAAGGGATATGGCTGATCAGGCCTGGTAGGGGTAGGGACCAGAGCTCCTAATTCAGGGTCAGGCTGTGAAATTAGGAAGCTGAGCAGGCGTTTGCCCTGGTTGTGCTTCTGAGAGCTGCAAGAATGTGTCATGGAGTCAGTTGGATAGAAGAATTTCAGGGATTTTGCAGCTTGTTCAGGGGGCTGTGAAGGGACCAAGAGAGGAGAACCGTCATTCCTGTCTAACCCAGTAGCTCCCTCAGACAGCTGCCGAGATGCCACCGGTTGCTTTCATCAGCCCGGCACAGCCCAGCATGCATCTGACCCAGTAGGGTTTGCTACGACAGAGGAGGTTGGAATCCAGCTGAAAACCGCTGTGTCTCTTCATAAGTGGCACATGCTCATCAGCTGGGGGAAGCTGGTCAGCTGTCGCGAGCACCCAGGGCCAGATGGTGTCACGGCCAGCAAGACTGGACACTGTGTGGTTATCAGCAGGAAGGAGGTCCCCTGTGGAGCAGGCCGGAGACATTCTCACTGTGGAGGGCTTTAGAATGCTCATGGCATTGGCCACATGCACAGGAGGGAGAAATCATTTGAGTGACTGGGTCAAGGAAGTGTAAATAACATGTCATAAGCCCATGCTTGCAGCAGTCACCCTGGGGAGGCGAGCGCCCCCACGCCGTGGCTCCTCTGAAAGTGTTTACATGGCGGGTGCTTCCTAGTGACCCAAGTGCTATTTGTGTATCAATGGTTTGCTTTTCGAGGTTCTAATTCAGAAATTGCTGTGCAAAGTCTGGTTTCGCTGTGGTTCTGGGGTCAGTTACCCGAGGCCTATGTCGGGTATCTTCCTTTATCATTCTATACTTTATTATTTGAGGCGTGGTCTCTAGGGAACTTGGAGCTCACCTAGAGCAAGACAGGTCGACCAGGCCAGTGGGTTCCAAAGAACCCTCTGTCTCTGCCTCCTCCTTACACACTTCCATGTCTGGACTTTGACTTGGGGCTGGATGTCCCCACTCTGTTGTCAAGCTTGAGTGGCAAACACTGTACTCACTGAGCCAGCTCCCCGTCCTTGGTGTGGCAATATTCTATCTACCCTTTGGGGCTTTACCACAAAGCGCCGTTCCTAACTCCTGCTTTCACCACACCCGGAGACAGGCCACATGCACCAATCCTGTTGCCTGTCTGATTTTTCTGGGCTGGAGAGAGCCCTCACACTCTGTCACTGAACTTAGTCAGGAGAGGCCCACCCCATGTCTGGCCTTTCTCTACCAGGGTAAGTGTTTTCCAAGTGGCAACAAGGTGCAACTTTTATTTATCTTATTTTTTTTTTTTTATATTATGGTGTCAAATCAAAGCTCATCAGATCACCTGTGGATGATCGGATTATTCAAGCTATTTATTTCAAAGCTCTATTGTTTTTAAAATCACTCATATTTTTGTTTTTGTATATCCACTATTACTTTTTAATGCATTTATTTTCTGGATAGAAAGAAACTCAGAGAGTCTAATATGTCACCTTTTGAAATTTTCCATCAACCTCTTCAGTGTTTGTTTGATGTAGGTAAGAGGGAGGCAAAAGGGAGACAGAGGGTTGGGGAGACACTTGGTTAAAGGCTTGCCACACAAGCAGAGGGACCTGAGTTGGGATCTCTAGATCCCAATTAAAAATGCTAGGTGGGTGTGGCAGCCCACCTGTAATTCTAGCCCTGGAAGCTGGAACTTGGGAATCCCCAGAGCAAGTTGGCTAGTCAGACTGGCCCTAATGTCTGCTCTGGGTTTAATTAGAGACTCAGGCTCACAACAGTAAGGTAGATGAGAGATTGAGGCTGATGCCCTATGTTACCCTTGGGCATCTACAAGCACACACACTTAAGTGCACTCATGCACATATACCTCTGCATGCACACATACGCGCGCGTGCACACGCGCGCGCACACACACACACACACACACACACACACGCTGATGCATATGCATGTGCCTCATATATACATACATGAAAAAGAAAAAAAAAACATGAGGACAGAGAGTAAGAGTTTGTATTACTGAGTGCCTGTTTGTCTGTAGAGAATAGTCTAAGGACTCTTAACTAGCAGAAATGATACGAGTGCAGCACTATTTATTGTGTGCCTTGCCTTATTCTTGCCTTTTCTAAGCATTTATACAGTGACTCCTCCCACTAATGTGAAATAGATATTATCTGTTATTGTTTCAAGAACAAGAAAACAGGTCTTAGAAGGGGGCATGATGCTTTAGGATGCAGCTTGTCAAGTGACAGGTCAGGATTTGAGTCCTCCTGTTTCTCACTCTGAGGTTCACAGAGGTCTCAGTAGTGTTTGCTCACAGCCTGGCACTTGTTTTTACTTTTACGAATTTAAGAACTGGTCCAATTAGTCTGAAAAGTACTCACGCCAAGCCCCTTGTAAGCACTCACAATGCATGTCTTGTGTGTGTATGTGTACAAGAGGGCTCTTAGTGTGGCAGCTGTGGAGGCCCAAGGGGTGATACTGAGAATCACCCTGGATTGCTGTACCCCTTACTGCTTTGCTCTAGGGTTTCTTAGGCTCCGCCTTCCAGTGTCTGAAGTGCAGGTCACCACCATTTCTGCCCAGCATTTTTACATAGGATCTGGGGAATTTGAACTTGTGTCCCTTTGCCTGTGAAACAGAAGGCTTTAACTCCCAAGCCCTGTCCCCATTCTGACAACACATGAGTTTGAACACTCTTTCATGAAATAACTTTAGGTTCCTGGCTGTGTCATACCTTTCCCCTTTAAAAAAAAGAATTCATGATGCACTTTCCAAAATCTCTTCTGAAATGGCTGTGGCTGGAACATTTAGCAATTATCTTGATTACTGTCTGGAGTCCCTCTCCCTGCTTCTAAATTAGGGAAAATATTCCTGAAAGCTTCAATAGTGGAGAAAAAGCATGCCAGGATGTATCATTCAGGGATTCGTATGTGAACATTACCATTGAGGTTGCTCATATAAGTGATGCTAGCCCTAACCCATTTACATAAAAGATTGGAAATCTTGGAGATTAAAAATAGCCAGTGTATTATATATATAAAAAAAGAACCCTTCGTTCAGAGTCTGAATAATTGGCACTAAAAGATTTGTGGTTCATCTCTCAACGCTGGTCTACAGATAACAGCTTCAAAGCGAAGCTCCTTGGGATTGTAATTGGATGGGATCTCTGGGAAAAGAAACCACAGCTGGCGGCCTCCTAGCTCTGCCCGCCCAGTGTGTGGCCTTCTGACCAGGGCAGGCCATAGCTCGTGGAAGCAGCTTCTACCAGGCTGCGGTGCTGTGTATGTTTCCTGCCTCTAGTGACCTTGGGGGAAGAAGAGCTGGAATTCAATTACTGTTTATTATTTTTGTAATGATTCCACTCTACTGTGACCATTTTTAGCAATATTTTTCTCCCTAATCTCATGTGTGTGAATGTGTGTGTGTGTGTGTGTAGACTAATATTCTGAACTGAGGAATCATTCCCAGGGAACACCTTTCCACATACACACCAAATTGGGCAAGCCAACTTATATGGTCTCAGAAGTCTATGCAACTCCATGTGATAAGTGTGGCAACTCTGTGATGAACAGGCGGTGAGTGGAGTATCAGCCCATGAGTCACTTGCTGTGTGTGATAGCCAAGAACCTTTATTTCACATCTGCTATGTGACGAAGGGCCCATTAGCCATTTAATAGCAGAGTGGCTCCTCTCAGCAACATCACAGGTGTTAGTCCCATGTTGTTAGAAAATGAAGGTTTGAAGTACTTGTCAGTCATGCCCATGAACAAAGTTTAGATGAAACTCAAGTGTTTTTTTTGGGGGGGGGCGGTTGCATACATGCATCTGTGTGTCTGTTTGCCTGTGTGTATCTCAGGGCACTGTGTGTGTCTGTGGAGGCCCAAGGGTGACTTCAGAAATCATCCTGGATTGCTGTACCTCCTTTTTGCTTTGCACTGGGGTTTCCCAGGCTCTGCCTTCCAGGGCTGGAAGTGTAGACCGTTGTCACTTCCACCCAGTGTTTTTACTTGGGATCTGGGATTTGAACTCAGATTCTTCTGTTTTCAAGGCAGAGGCTTAACCGTTGAGCCATCTGTGCAGCCCTCAAGTCCTTTTTTAAGATAGGGTCTCATGTAGCCCAGATTGGCTTTAAGCTTCCTCAGTTGCTAAGGGAACCTTGAACTTTTGAGGAGTCTGCCTCTGACTCTCTCTCAAATGCTGGAGTTACAAGTCCTTGCACCCAGGACTGAACCCAGGGCTTCATTCAGGCTAGGTAAGCATTCTACCAAACATCCCCCTACTCTGCTGACTAATCGTGTGTGTGTGTGTGTGTGTGTGTGGTGCATGCGTGGTCTTAAAATGCTTACACCAGGACTGAGATGTTTCAATACTTTCTTACTCTTTTTTTTTTTTTTGAACATCTTTCTTGTTCAAAGACAAGTATCTCTGGTAAAGTTGGTCGTCAGTCCAGTTTTGGCAGTTGTGTATTTCAAAAGGCCTGACTCGCTCAGCTCTGTGCAAGAGAGGAGACCTTGAGTCGATCCTTTGCAAAGCGAAGACGTCGTTTCTTTGCTGAGCTGATGCTTATCCAGCAGCCTATCTGTCAGGAACCGGGTGCCATATTTTTCTTCACCAGGCTTTCTGAGCTGTGGAGGTTCCAGGTGGTACTGAGGCCAAGTAGGGCAGAGGAGCACCCTTCTACCAGGGTCACATGCTGATGGCACTGACCTGTAGTGCTTGATATTTCACAAATGAGGTTACATCTGTGGATGCCTGTGTGTGTGTGTGTGTCTCTGAACATGTGTGCAGTGGCTCATGTACGTGTGTGCTCATGTGTAGAGGCTAGAAGCTGATATTAGTGTCTTCCTTAGTGTCTATCATCATCATCATCACATCATCGTATTGTCATCATGGAGACAGAGACTCCCATTGGATCTGGAGTTCACTGATTTGGCTAGAGTGGCTGGCCAGCAAGTCCTGGGGATTGGCTATCTCCACTCTTCCAGCCACTGCATGTCTAGCTTTGCACGTGGGTGCTGGGAGCAAAACTCAGGTTCTTAGGCTCTCACAGCAAGCACTTTAACCTGAGCCATCCATCTCCCCACGCACCAGGTGAGGTTACTTTGTAAACTGTGACACAATTTACAACTCCTGTATGTAGAGACTCTGAAGGCAGACCTTGCCTGAGGACTCAGAAACCATCACATGGACGACTAGGCTCACATCTGCACAAGGAGTTCTGCTCTGTCTGCAAGCCTGGCCAGTTGTGAAGGGGACTGTCTGAGTCAAATGGAATCCAGAAGATTCTTCCATATGGTGGAGCCAAGAGACAAGGAGTCTCACTTTCCCCTCTGCTGCCCATTTCAGCGTGGAGGGAATTGCTGAGTTTTCATGAGATGCAGAATCAGTAGTACAGATAGCTAAAATGTGAGAAAATTGTATTTCTCTCTCTCTACTGCAGTAAGAGATAAACTGTCAACATGTGCAGGGACTTATTGATATTTATTTACTTACTACTTACTTATCTTGGCATTGTAGACATGCAGCACCATGTCTATGCTGTGCTGAGGATTAAACCCATGGTTTTGTGCATGCTAAGCAAGCAGCCTATCAACTGAGCTACATCCTCAGCTCTATGTATGTGTATACATACATATGCATGTGTGCATGCATTTATAGTTCTAAAGCTTGAATCCAGAACTTCTTCATGTATGATAGAACGGCAGTCTACCACTGGGCTATATCTCCAACCCTCAGGACATAAACTCAAAAAGAGATGGTATTCTATTATGATTCTATTATGATTTTATTTACACAGAAAAGAAAAAGGAGCATGAATCTGAATGTATGATTTGTTTTTCACATTGCATGTGTTTTTCTATGACATGTCTTTGGGATGATGCTGGAAAACCTATTTTGCCTACTGTTGCCTTACTTGGCTTTGGAATTAATAACAGAGAACTTTTCATAGACAGTTCCGTTCTCTAAGCACCTTCACATGCTGACAACACTGGCTACAGCCTCATTTTATTTCTGAATGACATTTGAAACACAGCTTTCAAGAGATTTAAAGACCTTTGGTGATTTTGATCAAAGTGCTCAATACATGAGAAATTTAGAGTCTTTCATGTCTTCCAGTCTGTCACTAAGAGCCATGGTAAATCTCGTCAAGGTTAGAGGTCAAAGAAAGAGAGAGAGGGAGAGGAAAGAAAGAAAGAAAGAAAGAAAGAAAGAAAGAAAGAGAGAGAGAGAGAGATAGAGAGATAGAAAGAAAGAAAGAGACAGAGAGATAGAAAGAAAGAAAGAAAGAAAGAAAGAAAGAAAGAAAGAAAGAAAGAAAGAAAGAAAGAAAGGGACGGAGGGAAAAAAGAAAGAAAGAAAGAAAGGAGGGAGGGAAAAAAGAAAGAAAGAAAGGAGGGAGGGAGGGAAAAAAGAAAGAAAGAAAGAAAAAGAAAGAAAGAAAGAGAAGAAAGAAGAAGAAAGAAAGAAAGAAAGAAAGAAAGAAAAAGAAAGAAAGAAAGAAAGAAAGAAAGAAAGAAAGAAAGAAAGAAACTTGGAGGACCCACTTTATTTTTAGGGACAGCTTTTGATTTCGGTTAGGTGGGAACAGGTGAAGGTCAGGAGGCAGGAAAGGGGGCTTGTACTCTCTAGCACACAGTATTGGGAGACTATTGTTTCTGAAGCAGACCCGCCACAGCACGGTTGCAGGGGAGCTTGGGTTTTGCCCTTATTAATCTGTGACTGATTTTTGTATCTCATTGAGTAATCGTCAAAAAGAATTTAGAGATTAAAGTTTGGGTAGGCAAAAACCGCCTCCTGCCCAACTATGTAAGCAATAAAGTCTTGCAAATTTGTAAAGCTGGGGTAGGTGAGATAGCTCAGGGGAGAAGGCAACTGTGTACAGACTTGAGGGACTTGAGTTCAATACCCAGAAGCCCACATGATACATAAGTATATCCCCTTCACCTGTACCTTTCCAAAACTAACTAACTAACTAACTAACTAACTAACTAACTAACTAAACTAACACCATTAAAAACCAGTAGAACACCTGTATACGGTATAGATGGCGCAAACGTCGGATGATGATGGCCCCCTTCTGTTTCTCTCTAGAATGAGCTGGTGTGACTTTCCTTTTCCTAGCACGGTGTTGTATCAGGATGCTAGCTTGTTTATGAAAGAATTGAACATGCAGTTCTCATTTCAGTCATTTCTGTAGGCATGTTACAGAATGTATCACCCTCCACTGACACTACTTTCCAAGGATCGGAGAATCTATAGGGAATCAAGTCAAAGGGGGGAAGGTTTTGGTTCGAATTTAGCAAGCAAAGGCCCATTTATGTGATTAAATATGGCTTATAATCAAGTTATTGAGAAACAAAGTTTGCTTCTGATTTTTTTCAGAAAGACGTGTGGATAATGTGAAGTTGGGCATTTTCCTAGCAGGGTCTGGCTGACTCTGGAGGAGCACCCCTCTTCCAGAATGTCCATTGTGACTTCACACACACACACACACACACACACACACACACACATTAAACTTTATTAAACTTTCCAGAGAGTACCACAAAGTACATCATAATGTGTTGTTTAACCAAATCTTAGACCAAAACAAAGAGAACTTAAGCTCTTCCCACCCCCCTTTTTAAATCAAGCAAACCAAAGGAAAGGACATGTCAATTTCTAGAATTCTAGATGGTCAGTTGCTGTCAGTCTCAGTGTCATGGCTGTGTGCTGGAAGAGTCTGACTAGGTGACGCTTACAAATGTGAGGACCCTGTGTGCACTCAACAAGCTCCACAAATAGCAGTAAGGATCCCAAAATAGGATAGAGGAGGAGCTTGGGCCCTAGAGTGAGTAGATCAGAGGATCCTCTAAAGCGATCCCAGTGTGGACCAGCTCCTAGGCAGGAAGCAGTGTGGGCCATGGGCCTGGCAGCCAGGGTGGGGAAGACTAGGGTGCGCCTCCTTCCACAGACACCAGTGGGTTGACATGACTTCAGCCATTTGTCTTCTTGGCTCCATCCAGGAAAGGACGCATCTATGTATTTTTGAATACTGGCCATTTAAGTCCTGTTCTCCTCTTGAGATCTACTTTCTTTGTTTTGCGTTCTGACCTGCCTGACTCTTTGGCTCATAATCCAGTGGTGTGTGTGTGTGTGTGTGTGTGTGTGTGTGTGTGTGTTCCATATATATCATATATATGAAAGCCTTGGAATATATATATTTCATATATATCATATATATGAAAGCCTTGGAATACATGTATTTCATATATAACATATATGGAAGCCTTGGAATGTATATTTCATATATTGTTATAGATATTATATATGATACATATGAAATTTTTAGAATCCAGCAAGCCTGAGTTCTGCCTATACGAACAGCCCTGTTGTCTTGAGCAAATAGCTCAGTGGCAAAATATGTCTGTTCCCTCACTTAGAAGGAGGCACATGCTTTATGTTAGGAGCATCTAAACAGTACGTATGAAGCGCTTGGCACTGTTCCTGGCACATGGTCGTTTGCTCTAATTGAGCCACCTATGATCGTTCAGCACCTGAGTCCTGGGACTTTACTGACCCAGTTCTGCGCTGATCGGAGCTTACCTGTTTGTGTCTTGCACATGATTTTTAACAACTGTGATAACCGATTTCTAAGCTCACGGCAGATTAGATACAGCAAATTAAATGAGAGAAAGATCAAGAACAGCCATTACATGGTGAGCACAAATGAGCAGTAACTTGAGAGCTACTTGAAGGTAGATTTATCGGAAGCAGACAGAATGGACTAGCTAGTGAGAGCCATTTGGTAACTGTGGCTTCCATCACAGTCCCTGGGAGGGCTTATTCTGGAAAGTTCCATGTGGCACGGATGTGTGGGGAAGGGAACAAACAGTACACTGCCTTCCAATAGACTGTTTCATTGTCATGATCCAGAGAAAAAGAAAAAGTTTAATTTTCTGCCTGATTTTTTAAAGTAGGTTTTTAATATTTTGTTGATTTGTGTGTGTGTGTGCGTGTGCCCACGCATGCGTGTGTGTACACCTGCATGCAGGCACACATGTTCTGTAGCATATACGTGGGTATCGGGACAGCTCTCTGGAGTTGGGTCTCTCTGGCGGGATGTGGGACTCAGGCTTGTGCACAAATGCTTTTACCCACTGAGCCACCTAATCGATCGCCTGTAATTTTCTTTGTCACTGAAGATTAAACCCAGTAGCACATTGTCATGGCAGGCAAGTGCTTTACTGCTGGGCTATGCACTGGGCGTGTTCTCTGTCTGGAAAGAGAAAATGGCTTATGTTTCTTTACAGAAAGGATTTATTCGAAGTAATTAATAAGCAAAGAGGAAGTTTAAACTATCCAGAAGAGAAAGAAATTCCATAGCCTAAGGCCTGGGGGGTCATCCATGTCTGCCGGGGACCTTCCCATGGGCCTGGGCATGGGCAGTGCCACATGTCCCCATGTGGCAAGGCTGCTTAGAATTGTCAGAGGCATTTATGCCTGTGTGATTGCTGTGTTTTGTCTTCCTTCGGAGTGACTGTGTAGACAAAGAGACTCCGGAAACAGATGTTTTTTTTCCTGCCTCACCAACTGTTTGATTCAGCTCAGCGCTCATCGACAGTAGAGTTTGTTTCACTAACAATGTCACAACACTGGGCTCTGTGGTGGTTGCGTCTACAGGCGCCAGATTGTCATCTTTCTTCCGTTCCTCTGCCAGTGCGTGGGATTTTCTGCCAACACCAACTGAAGTCTAAGTAACGAGCTGTGGACCAAGGTGACCATGTGGGGAAGAGACAGCAGCCTGGCTCACCAGGGCCTTTTTTTCCTTTCTGGTTGCCATAGTTCTTGTTTTTCAGTAAATCAGTGCAACATAGGTCGAGGCTGACACAGTTTACAATGGGCCAGGGTTGTACTGATGATAGCATCTAATCGTGTGGTACTACTTGACTTGAGTGACATTCTGGTGTTGGTATTATGGTTGAACTTGGTTATCCATTGTTTTGATTACAGAAATCTTTCAAATTCTCCCATCCCAGATCTAAGCAAGACATCTTCCCTTTTCCCTTCCCTTCCCTTCCCTTCCCTTCCCTTCCCTTCCCTTCCCTTCCCTTCCCTTCCCTTCCCTTCCCTTCCCTTCCCTTCCCTTCCCTTCCCTTCCCTTCCCTTCCCTTCCCTTCCCTTCCCTTCCCTTCCCTTCCCTTCCCTTCCCTTCCCTTTCTCCTTTTTTCTTTCTTTTGCTAATTTTAGTTTTGAGCATCTAGATATTCTCCTCCAGCATCAAATAATTCTCCCTCCCTCCTTCTGTCCTTCCCTCTCTCCCTCCCTCTCTCCCTTCCTCCCTCCCTCTCTCCCTCCCTTCCTTCCTTCCTTCTTTCTTGACTTTGTGGGCGGGGACACACATGAAGCTCAGAAGACAACTTCTAGGAGTTGGTCTGTTGCAGGAGTTACTCTGGAATAATTTCTCAGATGCCAGTTACGGGTGGAGGAAGAAGATTCTAATGCTAGCGTCTGGAGTCGACCTTCTCCAAGGGACTCCCACCCCAAGCTTAGCTTGTATTGCTGCTTTATACAAAAGCAGGGCAGGGATAGAGCAAAGGAGGGACTTTATAGAAGTAAACACAGTGGTTAATAATATCAGCAGCCACATGGAACCCAGACTGGCCCATGGTCTTGACTGTTAATGGACAAAAGCTGAGGCCAGAGCCGAAGCAGCAGCTGTAGCGCAGGCCAAGGGGGTGGGCTGGCGTCTCTGAAATGTCCTCGCTTGACTGCCTTTGGAACATCAGTCATCTTCTGTCTTACATTAGCAGTAACTCTATAGTTAACATTTTTCTGCTTCAGTTCTTTTCTCTCTCTCCCCCTCCTCCCCAGAACTCAGGATATCAGACTTGGTGACAATCGCCTTTACCCATAGAACCATGTCTCTAGCCCACTGAGTACACTTTGCTGGAGATGAAATACAACCTTACCACAGCTAAGGGTTTTTTTGTGATGTAGACTTCTCCCTGACAGATCTCCTTGGTTTAGTACTATTTGATGGACTGAAGGATGATTTTTTTTTTTTGAATTCAGTTCTGAGACACAGCGATAACTGCTCGCTGAAAAATGAAGAGAGACTCAGGCTTGGTGTGGGGTGGCTGAGGGAGTAGAAAGCAGGGGAGCTGAGTAGAGTTTGGAAAACTGCCCTCTGTTTGTGGGTACCACACAAGTGCTTGGAACACATGCCTTTTCGTAACTCCTGGCTGTGTGAATCTGAATTGTCCTATTCCTTGATGATAATTGGAAGTTAAAACAAGGTTCTCTGCAAGGACTTGCTACTTTTCTCCTGTACTTAGCTGAGCAGAGTATATTGTGTCAACAGCATTAGAGTCCAGCTAGAATTCAGTCCCTCTGCTTCAAACCCAGTTGACATCATTATTTACATGTTGTTACCCAGATTATTATGTAAAGACTGTAGTTGCAAATTGGAATTATCTTCATATTCAGTAACTGTATTTGAATAGATTGTAAACTAGATAAGAATATTATAGAATATTACAATAGTATTTACTTAGAGGTATTCTAGTTAGTTAATGGCTGTTGGTGTTAGCTTTCCACTATTGTAACAAAATACCTGAGATAATCAACTCCAAAAGGGGAATGGATTATTTTAACTCACTGTTTTGGATGTTTTGGACAGTGGTGGGTGGGTCAGCCACAGTACTCTTGAGCCTGTGGTAAGTGGTGCATCCTTGTGACAACACGTGGAGGAAAAGACATTGCTGGGGTGGTGACTGGGAAGTGAAGGAGCAGCAGAAGAAGGAGTCACTGTCATCTTGTTCCTGCCATGGGGGTGTGTCCCCAGTGACTTCCTTCTACCAAGTCTCCTAAAGATTCTTCTACTTCTCAGTAATGCTAGAGTCAGGATCCAAACCTTTCAGATGTGACCTTTGGGAGACTCTTATCCAGACGCTAGCACTATTCAACACTAGTTTGTAGCATTAATAGGGAGTCCTTTCTATAAGAGAAATAAGTAATACGTTAACTTTGCTTTTAATGTAGCACCTAGATTTGAAATGACTTTCTGTGCACTTACATGACTGCTTATGTTATTCCTGTTCTAATGCCTGATTCAGGGAAACCTTTATTGTGTGTGTGTGTGTGTGTGTGTGTGTGTGTGTGTACACATGTGTGTTCTTGGTCTTAGGACTCAAATAGCCACAAGGTAGTCAAATGTCTCATAATGTTACGAAGATTGGGGTTACTGAGATATATTGAAGGAAGGGAACTGGGTTAAGGAAAGAAAGCCCACCTTGGTTCATAGCTCTGTCTTCTAATGGCTTTCTTGCTCTTTTTTGATGTCCAGAGCTTTAATAATTTGGATCAAAATTGATATATCAAATCAGAACTTAGAGTTCTTTTGGGTCTTAAATAAATGTACTATTCCATTGGAACAGAATTTCTTCACCTGGTTTTAATTTTAATTTTGCATTTCTACCTGAAAAAAACATGTCTTTCAATTTTTGCTATTACAATACTAAAGAAACATAATTTTTGCAAAGCTAGCACATCTTGTTAGCTCAGGTGTTAATCCTATGCCTTGAAAGCAGAAAATCCCAAGTTTGGATCCCCTATTCCATGTAAAAATGCCAGGCAGAAATGTCTGTAGCCTGCAATTTTGTCCCTGAAAGGGGAATCCTGGAAAACTCCAGAGCAAAGCAAAGAGGAAGTAGAAAAACCCATGGTGATTCCCAAAGTCACTCTTGAGTCTCCACAGCCACACAGTGCCCTCTGACTCAGACAGACAGACAGACAGACAGACAGACACACACAATTTTAAAAAAAGCTGGCACATATTTTTACATTTTCCCATCACTTTTCGTGGTTATTAGCTCTTTTAGATAAATTTGAAATCACCAAAACCAGTTTTCAAAGCAGCCTTTATAAAGGTTGACTCCTTTTAATATACTAGTATAAATCTATGAAATCTGTCCTCAGACTGTATTCTGGTTCGTCGATGGTAATCCCTTTCTTGAACGTGCAACTTTTTCTTTATTCACTTATCACGTATGGCTTTAAAAATATGAATTTTAATTAATTAACTTTTTTATAATAAGGTTTATTTTATTTCCTTCAGAACCAGATGAGAATGTCAGAGCATTTCTCCTTATATGTGACCTAAATCACCAATACATACCTGCTCCTAACTTGCCGTCCTAGTTATCTATCCCACTGCTGTGAGGAGGACCTGAGAAAAGACAGACTTCAGCTGAGAGGGCTGATTGCAGCCCAGAGTTCTAGGTTACCATCCCTGGTTCTCTCTTTCCACCATGTGGATTTCTGAACGGGATCGAACTCTAGTCTCTAGGTTTGGAAGCACGCACCTTTACCCACTGAGCCATCTTGCTGACCCACCACATATACTTCTTAGCAGAATTTGGAGACCTTTCTGATTCTGAGTCTGCACACAGTAGGGAAAAGTAACTTTTCTTTACAGAAGGGACCGCTCATATTTTTGAAAGCCATAAAATAAGCGGGCGTTCTTCCAGGAAGAGGATTTTTTTTTTGAATCCCCACTTCGTTCCAGTGAAAGCACTAATTTATTTATTTTTAATTGACACATAGCAGTCTTACATATTCATGTGCTACAGTGTGATATTTCCACACATGGATACAGCGTGAGCAAATCGAGGACATTAGCATATCTGTCACCTCAGCCATTGATCACCACTTTTCCTGGGAGTATTCTCAAAACCCTTTCTTTCTAGCCATTTTGAAACACACAATAACTTAACTATAATCACTATATTGTGCTATAGAGCACCAGAAGTTACCCAGTCGGGGTGTGTTTTTGTGTCTACCAGCCAATCCTGTCCCTGCCCCCTGCCTCCCTTTTCCCCAACCCCTGGCCATGTTTATAGAGCACTGGCTTGGTGCCTGTGACTATGGCAGGGATATTTCAGCAGATTAGGTAGGTAGGAGACATGGTTTTTTTTTTCCTTCTGTAAGCTTTGAGCGCCTGACACAGGTTATCCACTTCTTTATTTCTTTTAGACAAATGTTTTTAAAGGAAAGTAAAGTTCAGGTAGAAACAGCAGGAAATGTTCTCAGGAGCCCTCCTCTCAGACGCTGTTCTGCATGTGGAAGGTCTTGGCAAAGCATGAAATCACCTTGGAAAACAGTCTTCACCTTCATTGTAGCCATTCGGCGCATGCACTAGAAAAGATGTTGCCACGTTTTACATTCAAGACGGAGTCTTTTCTGAGAAAAGACGTGACTCTTCTTCTTCGTGTCTCTCATGCATATTCCCCCTTTCATTTACTTCCCTTATGCTTGGCTTTCGTATAGGGTCAGTAACATGAAGATCCATGTTTAGACCCGGAGGAATTATTCAGGAGAACTGGTAATTTACGTGAAAAATTCACTGTGGGGTTTTTAGAACTGCAGCCAGAATTATATATGCATAGAAAGCAAACTAAATGTTCAGGTGGGCAAATGGCAAAACCAAAAGATGTAGGTCAAAAGAAGGAGATTACCAGTGATCCCTGGCCCCGTGTGTGGGCCTGATGTGAAAGGATGTGAACCTGAAATAATAGAACTATCATAATAGAGATCATGCAACTCGGATACATCATCATGCCACACCTGAAATCTACCTGTCCATTCATTGACGAAAGTCAGGCAGGAAAGAATTACATCAAATATTTAGTTATTCTTACTTGGTGAAGTAGCTTAAATTAGCAATTTTTTTCTTTTTTGTGTATGTGTGTATGATTGTGTGTGCATTTGCATGTGGTTGGGTGTGCATGTGTGTGGGGGGAGGGTGTGTATTTAAGAGTGCACTTGGATATGCATGCATGTGGAGGTCCAAGGATGACATTGGGAATCATCCTGCATTGGGATTCTATTTTGTTACTTGCTTTGGGCATTCCCAAGTTCTGCCTTCCAGGGCTCGATTTGTAAACTGACACCATGTCTGTCTAGCATTTTTTATTTTTTAATTTTTTTATTCAATTGTGTGTGTGTGTGTGTGTGTGTGTGTGTAACCACAGGCGAATTCAGGAACCACCATGGACCACCTCCACCTCCTCCTTGTTTACTCTGCCCCAGGATTCACAGGCTCCGCCCTACCAGGACCAGAAACGCAGGCTGCCCCCGCTTCTGCCTGGTGTCTATACATGGGGAACTCAGGACCTTCTGCCTACAAGGCAGAGGCTTAACCCCTGAGCCACCTCTCCAGCCCCCATCCTCTTTCTTTAAAGAAGTGCATTTTTAAAAGGAAAATTGGAGAATAGCTTTGCATTTAATGAGAGATAACAATTTCATCAACCTCAACCAACTGCAGACTAGGCGTGTATTCAAAAATGTAAACAAAAGCAACTCAGAAAGAGACTCGTATTTGGGGCATAAGGTGTTATTTACTAGCCTTCTTTGGACATGTTACTTACCTTTCCTAATCTTTAATTTTCTATATGCCAAAGTTGAATCCTTTGTAATAGGATTGTTGGGATAATCCACTGAATGTTATTATCAGGGTACCTGCACACAGTACGCACTTAGTAATTGTAAACTCTTTTCTTAGACCTGATATGTAGGTAGGATCAGAAGACTTACAGCATGACTGAATCTTTTCTGGTTGATTCAAAGAAAACCAAGGTCAGTTGAGGGTATGACAGCTTGATTATTTAGAGACACCAAACCAGTCAATGGAACCACTTCCACCTCCCCAGCCCCAACCCCTCGTTTTGACAAGGAACTGTCCCTTCGTTAGGTGACTGGTGTATCTCACCAAAATTGGACTAGTGTCCGCTGCTTCGAAGGTCCATCTGGTGATGGTGGTCTTCTTTAGTAGCTTGAGAAAGGAACGCAGGTGTTATTTTGGACCTACAGTTTTGCAGTCTTGTTCACATGTAACTGAGTGTCCAAGTACCCAAAGGCATATATATTTTTAACTTCTGAAAAAGAGGAGTTAGGGATATCTGTTCCTAAATCCTTTTTTTCCCCCACGTGGCGGTTTTCCTAGCATTCAAAAGGATCTAGAAAGCTGCATTCAGGAGGAGAGAAATCTAGGTGCAGCCAGAACTTACATGTCATCCCGCCGAGAGCTGAGGAGTGATAGCCTTCCAACAGCCTTTTCAAAAACAGACCAAAAACATAAAGCAAAGCAATAAGCAGGTGCTCCCCAGGGACCTATCTAAACCAAGGAGAGCAGATGTCACTGCTCCTGCATGCTCTTCAGATTCCTGCTGGTGGCGTATTCCATAGGCCAGACCCGCTTAAAATAAATCAGTGAATACCACCTCAGCGCACCTCCAGAACTGTGAAAGTGGCAAAGAAATAAGGATTTAATGATTCATGTTGCAGCCTTGTGACCTCTGGCTTAATTTTGATGAGTAAAACGAGCTATCTGGGAGAGGTGACTAGCCAGTTCTTGAGGGATTTGGGAGGACATGTGACCCAAATAACCACAGGAATTCCATCTACAGAATCCCCGACAGATGGTCATGCACTTGTGTTTTGAATACTTTTTGGTTTCAGGAAATGTGTTATTTCAGGAGGCAGCATATTTCATTGTCGGACAGTTCCAAAAGTTAAAAAAAATAATATTTTCACACATAAAAGGCAAATTTTCTATCTTTCTAGCACCCATCTGCAGGTCCAGAATACTTATTAAATACTCAACAGCAAAAAAAATTCCATAGTTGCATTTCAGCCTACGACGACCAAATATGTAGTTGTCTAGTACTTGTAGAAATCTGTGGAGATTCACACATTGCTTGCCGCCTTGCAGCGTGTGGAAGGTTCTGAAGGACTCCTGACAACCAGGAGTTCATAGATGAGTTAGGAAAAAAGATTAGAAGTATGGTATATTAGCTGACCTAAGACAGATACGTGACTGAAGTGTTCCCCATAGTGTTGTAAGTCTGAAATTCTTGAAGGAGAAAGTTCTGGAACATAAGAAATTTCAATAACTGGTAATGGAAAGGTGATTTTTTTTTTTAAACCAGTCTGCAAAGTGTGTAAACACTGAAAAAGTGCAAGAAGACCTTTTTTGACTGGTCCCATCCTTCGGTTATCTTTTATAACTGATTATGAATCATAAGAGTAATGCAGGTCTATAGTAAAAATGTACTCAATATAGAAGTGTTAACTAAGGAGTGCAGAAAACAGCCGTCATCATGTTGTTGCTTCCCCATTCCCTCATCTAATTGGCTTTAACCACTGATGGTGACTTAGGAGTCACCAAATTATGAGCCATGTCAGAAGCCTGGCTCACAACCTGGTTTTGTGCGCCTTATGTGGTAAGAATGATTTTTTTCAAATTTAAATGGTTGAAAATTTTCAAAAGAAACTTGTTCCATGGTACAGGAAAGTTATTCAAAATGCAGACTTCAGTGTCAGTAATTGAAAATTAGAGTTTGTCCAGCAAAGTTTTTTGGAAAATGTTCTTGCTGTGTAAGGATCTACACAAAAGCCTTGATTTGTGCCCTTTGATTCTCAAACCCTAAAATGTTTTTCATGTAACTATGTGTACACATGCATCTTGGTGGATTGTCGTTTACCTGTAAGAGCAGGATTGTAGGAACCATAATTTGGCAATGTCCCTTAGACCTGAAGCAATTATGTAAGAGCCACAGTTGTGAAACTCAACATGTCTGGAGCTAGAGATACTAATGAGGAAAACCAAGGACCCAGGGTGTGACCCCATAATTGCACAGAGGTACACTGGTGTGCTCCCAAGTACCCAGGGATGTGACCCCACAATCGCATAGGGGTACACGGGTGTGCTAATACCACAGAGGTACACTGTTATACTCTCAGAATAGAGTGTCTTCCTTAGGACAGAGAAGGAGAGCTGGATGTGAAGTATTCTGTAAGAATAGTCCAAGGGGACATTCTGAATCGCTAAAGGACGTCAGGTGAGAAACATCCAGAGTGCTCCCCCCCATTTCCAGAACAGTGTTAGGACAATGCTGGTGTCGTGGGAAATGTGAAAATACTGCAAGGAACCTGTGGAAAGGTAGGTTTCTGAATGGGAATGTTTCTGCCCAGCACTGAGCTTGGATCACCAACCTTTGTTGACTGCAGCTCATACCACCCCTGGGATGTGTCCTCCTTCATGCTGTTGCCTTCGCTTATGGATGACTTCCTTTCGAATGACGGCAGTTCAGCTACATCCAGCTCTTGTCTGCTAGGCTCATGCTAGGTATTGAGACTTCATCTGCAACAACTCTGGAAAAGAAAGGAATCGTGAAAATCCAATTAGTACCATGCATTTGCCTTCCCCGTTAAGAGAAATTAATCGTAGATTGAAGAATGCTCGGCAGGAAGGAGTGTCTCATCACATGCCATCTTTACCACCATCGTCCCGCTGAACAGACTTGCCCACGTGGGCTGGAAGACACTAGGCAGGTATGGAGCTTTGCATGCCCTACTGGAGGGTGTTCTACACACGGGCTGCTGCAGGAGAGAATGAAAGTCTCATAGTCATGCTTAATTAGTCTTTGTGGTTTGGCTCCCCCACCTCCCCCCACCCCCCCAGCAGCACCACCTTGTGGATTTGTGTCTCAGTGGAGAGCAAGTTAGACTACATGTGTTCTTCCACACACCCTTCGTTTTAGTGTTAAGATATCAGAGTGAGGTGGATATAGGTGGGCACAGTTGGCCTTCCAGTGAACTTAACTGGGATCGTACTCAAGACTTCTATGTACTAATTGCTTTTCTTTAACCCACCTTCATGAAGGCATGAGAACCCTCCAGAAGATCATAAAAAACGTTCACCATCACATCTCGACAGAGGCACATATTAACGACCAGGGATGAGGGGGACCACTCTGTGGTCAGACATGATCCAGGGCTAAAGGTGAGCTTCATGTCAGGAAGCCTGGTCCCCTTCGGCCTCTTCTGGCTTCTTCTAGAGTCTTCTGTGGACTGCAAACCTCCATCTCCCAGTTGAGAAATGAGACTATCTTGCTATTTTGGATGGACCATAACCCAAAATATGTACTATAGTGTTTGAATAGTCTACCTTGAAAGTGTTCTGTTTATCATGTGTCCTCCTTTCCCGAAGACGCCTTAGATATTCTTTGCCCCGAATGAAAGAACTTGCTCCTTTTGTTCCATTCACTTTGAAACTACCCCTTCTTGCTGTTTTTCCTACCACCTTTCATAGGGATTTAAGCTGAGTGCCTTTTTTTTTTTGCCGCGGGAAGTGGTGGTGGTGGTGGTGGTGGTGGTGGTGATGGGGGGAGTCCCAGGTTGCCTTAGGACTGTTGTTCCCAGTCTTTTCAGAGAAAAGAGACATACACTTGTAAACATTGTCATCTGAAGACATTTTCGCTAAGCTTTCGGGAGTTTGGAGTCTATTTTCTTGAGTAAATTGATTTTTTTCTCAAATGGAAAAGAGTCCCTGCCATCCGATGCACCACATACAATTAAAAAAATATAGAACAATTGCAATGTTATTCCTTCCATTTTCACGAGCATTCACATGTGTAGTGGGTGTGTGCATGTGAGGTATTTGTGTGCATGTGAACATGAATAGGCATGCATGTGGCTATCCCTGGATAACAAGGGGAAATATAGCAATTGCTCTCCTACCTTACTGCTTTGAGGCTGAGTCTTTTAATTAAACTCAGAGCTCCCTGTAAGCCTAATCTGGCTAGTCATCTTGCCCTGCAGATTCCCGGGCTCTACCTTCCAGGGCCAGAATTACAGGTGGACTGCTAGATCTACCTGATCTCTTACTTGGGCTCTGGGAATCTGAACTCTGGTCCCTTTGCATGTACAGCAAGCTCTTTAACAGCTGACCCATCTCCCAGCTCCTTGAAATGCTCTTCTATACAGGGATGCAGTTTACTATTACTAGCATGGTGCTATGTACAGAAATCAGCAGGTCCTGAACTTCTCCCGTAACAGTGCAGTCGAGTCCCAGAGAAGACCGTAGAAAATGGTTTCCCCTTGGCAGCAATTCTGAAGGTGTAGGCTTTTATCAACCTGTTTTCCGTCCCTTTTGTGTAGGGTGACTGCTTACTGAGGTCAGCCTGCTTGTAAAGGGCTGGGGATGTCCCCTTCCAGTTGTTACCCCAAGTAGGGAGAAATGCATGCAAGAGTGTCCACAGGAGCTGCGCCATTGGCTGCCTCAGAGACTTCCGTAGGTGCCACAAGGTTGTACCACTGTTTCCTGAGCAGTAGGTGTCGCTGTCGTCAGTAGCTTCTGTGACTCAACCCTGAAGGGGTTAACTGGGTCTGTCTTAGGCAAGGGGCAGCAGTCCATCTATGCCCTCCACGGAGTTGGTCTTTGTCTCTGGAGTACCAATTGATTCTGGTGAAAGACTCAAGTTGACTCCATGTGTCCCTGACGAAGGATAGACAGATTCCTTGTCCTCTGAGTTAGCGTCTAAGGCTGACCCTCGAAGCTAGAGGATCTTGCTGAAGTTTGGTAGGGAAGGCCTAGGACAAAGAGAAGGGAAAATTCGGTTATGCCAAAGAACATGGACTACTCCAATGCATTTCCTTATTGCCATTGGCTACGAGCCTTGTTACATAGGAGTCTTGTAACAAGGCTGGACGCTGTCGTTCAAATGCTCCTTGCGCCACAAAGGAACACAGGAGGAAAAAAAAAGTCTCTTTTTAACAGGGAGTTAGTTGTCATTCTCTTTTGCTGCTTTCTACTCCTAATTGTGAACCACTAAGAATGGAATTTAGGATTTAGAAATAGCTACTGTGTTTCTAATTAAAACAAAGAAAAAGAAGAAGAAGGAAGCCCATGATTACACAGCCAATTGCTTTTTCAAGTACACCCAATTTTGCTTTTTCTTTTCTAGTAACACCCTGGTGTGAAAACAAAACAGAGTAGCTCTCTGAAGAAAGTTGTAGATGGATCTCATCTCCCCCTCCACTCCCCAATAACTCTCTCTCCACCCTCCACCCATGTAGCACAGCAGAACGCCTTTAAAAATGCATGCAAACGGCATAGGATGTGCACAGAGAGACACAGGAGAAGGAGCCGCCCCTGAGAGCGTTCACCCTCTTAGTAGCTTGCCTGTTGCTTACCAGCCTGATTCAGCCTTGCCGTTAATAGTACAATATGTTAAGCTAGACTGCTCCCCCATCTCTCTCCGTCCCCCCATCTCTCTCTGTCCCCCCCATCTCTCTCCGTCACACGCTCGCTCACTGAGCCAGGTAACCTAGCTTTCTGCCTCTCCTGCTCACCGTTGCTAAGTGAGAGGCACCAGAGGCGCATGAAGCTAAACCAATCCCTTCCCGACCCCCTCAGGCTGGTAAAGGCCTAAGAAAAAGAATCCCACCACGCTGTCTGTGACCTGTGGGTCCTCCTCCCCCTCCCCCCTTTTCTTCTCCAACAGGAGAGGGCGGCAGGCAGGGCGATGGGAGGAGGAAGAGGGAAGAAAGGATGGAGGAGGTGAATCCTAATGTGCCGTGCTCTACTTGGGATAAATGCCATTTTTTTTTCCTTTGTGCAACCGTGGAGCTGTGGCTTCCCTGAGCTGGCAGATGCGCTTCCTCCTGTCCCCAAGCTACCCTTGTTGACAAAAGAACACACCTGAATGAGACCTCTGTTGACCCAAAGATCTACACCTCTCTCTCTCTCTCTCTCTCTCTCTCTCTCTCTCTCTCTCTCTTTTTCTCGCTCTCTCTCTCTCTGTGTCTCCTCAAATTTTGCTGATTGCTTTAGTCCTCTCCATTTTGGAGATTTGACACTCCTTCCTGACACCTTTGCCCCTTTTTTTTTCTGTCTCCTTATATTGGCATACCCAGGGTGCATTTCCTGCAGAGACGAGGGGAAGCGAGGAAGGGGTGTCTTTAGAGAGCAGTCAATGAGAATGTGAACAGGACCTTTCAGGGGATGGAGCAAAGGAGAACTACCTCTCAAGGTAATGTTTAAAAATGCCTTGTTACCATTCTTTAAACTCCGGCAAGGTCTGTGCTGGAACAAAATGAACTGAGAGGCGATTCTTAACTGGATAACTGCCAGTGTGGACAGCCAGTGGTGGAGTTGAGATTACACAGAGGAAGTGACCTTTCTCCTATAATTACCTGGATATTTCGGGCAACATCAGACCCAAGTTACCTGGATAATTATAGCTTTGTAGATCTGACCTTAGGACAGAACAGATCCCGTGGAAAACGTTTGCGCTCTTTGGTCATAAAAGAAGTGAATGCCACGTGAGTCTGGGCATGAGGAGGAGCCCCACTCCTGTTCTCTGTCAGTTCCCCATAAATTACTTTTGACCTTTTAGAGTTGGTTATATTATTTGGTCATTTGAGTATTTGTTGTATTTTTCCCCCTCATTTAAAAAATAATTTTATTATCGTGGGGGTCTATGTGTTTTTTCCACATTTAAAAAAATAATTTTATTGTGTGTAGGTGGTCTGCATGTTTATGCATGTGTGTGGAAGACAGAGATCAGTTATTGGATGTCTCCATTGTCTCTCTTTTCCTTATTTTTTTTTGTGACTGAATCAAGGCCTTACTGATTTGGCTAAATTAGCTGACCTTGAATTTGACCTGTCTTTGCCTCCCCTGTGCTGGGAAAGGTAGCAGACTTCTTATGTGGGTGCTGCGGATCCGAACTCAGGTCTCCTTGCTGACACAACAAACTCTTTGCCATCTGAATCTGTGTATGGTTTTGGAAACCAAGGAAAGGGGAGGCATTTATTTCTAAATCGAGAGTGTTAAGGATTCAGGCTAGTAAGGTACCTTCTTGCAAACCTGACACACTGAGTTCAAGCCCTGGAAGCCCACATGATGGAAGGAGAGAACTGAATTTCACCTTCTCCCCCTGTGCACCACAGCAAAAATGTGCGCGAGTGCACGCGTGCATGTGTTTGTGTTTTCTCTCCCTCACTCCTTCCTTCTCTCTCCTCTCTTTTTTTTAAAGATTTTTTATTATTTATTCAATTGTGCATGTGTGTGTGTGTATGAATGTGTGTGTGTGTGTATGAATGTGTGTGTGTGTGTATGAATGTGTGTGTGTGTGTGTGTGTGTGTGTGTGTGTGTAGAACCACGGGCGAATTCGGGAACCACCATGGACGCCTCTACCTCCTTGTTTACTCTGCCCCGGGACTCACAGGCTCCACCCTACCAGGACCAGAAACGCAGGCCGCCCCTGCTTCCACCCGGTGTCTATACGTGGGATCTGGGATCCGAGCTCAGGACCTTCTGCCTGCAAGGCAGAGGCTTAACCCCTGAGCCACCTCTCCAGCCCTCTCTCCTCTCTTAAGTAAAATAAAATATTTAAGAAAAATAGAGTGTAAAGGTTTCTTTAGGCTCTCCTGGATTTGTTCTTCATGTGGGATAGCAAACGGATGATAGCCATGCTTACATTGTCAGTTTGCTTCCAGAAATTTCCTCTCATTCTTAAAATACTATGCTGCTATTTGGGGGGGTTCCTTCTGCCATACATTCAGGCTCATACAAGAAGCAGGTTATTATTCTCTTACTCCATCTGATTTTCCCAGCCTTTATGCAAAGTTTTGCCTTTTCTTGTTTGTTTGAATCCAAACTAAAGCGTTTTCATGGAGGGATGACTTCAAGCTGGAGAACTTTTTATTACTGTTGGGGCACTGGAGTGCATCCCGCTTTGTCTTAACAGCTGATCTTTCTCTCATTATCACTCAAAGGAGTCAATACTGTCCAGTCTCCTCTATAATGTTTAAACACAGCTCACAGCCAATCTCCAGAGTTTACTCTTCTTGCTGCTAGTCTCTGTGTGTGAAGCCAGAGCCCTGTAAGGGGTGGTCAGATCTATGCAATTCCTCCCCCCCCAACTCTCCCTCCCCCTTCTACTACTGTGGTTGGTTTGTGAAGGAAACTATCAGCAACCCAGGAAAGCTCCCAGAAAAGTTAAACGAGAAGAAAAAAAAAAAAAAAACAAAACAGAAGGAAAAGACTAGACCGGCAGGTTCTGCACATCCTTCTGACCCATCTCCCGGCTCTGCCCTAAGCTGGATGGGAGTTGGGAAGACATAGCGAGCCAGGCTCTGGATCCTTGCATCTCGGGGTTGAGGTTTGTGAGGCTTATTATTCCGCACTCCAGCCATGCACATCTGCCAAGGTACTTTTCCCTTCTCTTCTTCCTGGTGGATAGCTCCCTCTATGAAAACCCAGCTTTCACTAGCACCTGCTTGCTTTCTCAGTTTGCCAAGGGCAAATCCCACTAGGTGTCTCAAATTCACACTTGTCTGATATTCTTTTAGGTCCTAGGTATGATGTCCCCTTGCTGGGCAGACCTGAGAGATTCTTTGCTTTGTCCCCTTTGATCTTTGTTTAAGCTGCACTCCCTCTTCCCTGGGCTCTTTATCTTCTCAAAAGTTGTCCCCCTTAAACTACCCCCCCAACACACACGGGGAAATCCTGTCTGTAGAAACACATCTCAAGCACAGTTTCCAAGGTGGAGCTCCTCTGCTGCCACTTCTCATGCAGATTCATCTTCCAGTCTCTTGCGGTATTGCAGCCACTTTTTTTTTCTTCTGCTCTTCTAGAATTTTCTATTTTCTGCTTTGAGTTGAAATTGTATGTCCTTGGTAGCTCCAGTGGCAGCCCAAGCAGGTCTCCAGCCATTTGCCCACTATTCCCCTTCAGCGTCCCTGAAAAGCCACTGCAGATACATTCATAGTGGCACTTTGTGTGTGCCATGCAGACACAGTCTCAAGGCCCAGTCCCTCCCCGAAGGACGGGCCATCCACTTGCAAGCCCTCTCTTAAGGGAATTTGGAAATTGTACCTGCTCTGTTTTAAGTTCTGCAAGGCTGGAATTTTTCTTTCTTTCTTTCTTTCTTTCTTTCTTTCTTTCTTTCTTTCTTTCTTTCTTTCTTTCTTCTTTCTTCTTTCTTTCTCTCTTCTCTTCTCCTCTCTTTCTCTCCCTCCGCTCACCTCCCTCTCTCTCCCTCCCTTTCTCCCTCCATCCCTTCCCTCCTTCTTTCTCCCTCTTCCCTCCCTCCCTCTTTCTCCCTCTCTTCCTTCTTCCTTTCCTCCTTCCTTTCTTCCTTCCCTCCTTGTATGTGTAAGTATGTGTGTGTGCACACCTGTAGAGTTCCTAGGGTGACTTTGGAAACCATCCTGGATTGCTTTGCCTCTTTGTCACTTTTCTGTGGGGTTTTCCAAGCTCCACCTTTCAGGGTTGGAATTGCAGACCGCCTGTATTTTCACCAGGCATTTTTACCTGGGCTCTGGAGATCCAAACACAGGTTCTTTCACTTGGACGACAAAGGCTTTAACCCCTGGGCCATCTCTCCAGCCCTCTCATCTTTTTATTCCTTGTATTAGTTATGTTCCATAATTCCTTAGAAGCAAAGTTTACTTAGTTCTCAGTTCTAGAGGTCTGAGGACACAGCTATCGCTTCTGCCCCATTCACGTAAGGCCTCTTGCAGGTGGGGTCATAGCGGCATGATGCTCTGGGACAGGGTGGTATAGACAGGAAGGTGGAGCTTCAGGCCTGTAACCCTAGCTTCCTTAGGAGGTCCTGGCCAGAGAGCTGCAAGTTTATCACCCATCTGAACTGCAGAGTGAGTTAGAGGCCAGCCCAGACCACTTAGCAAGAACAACCTGTTATTTAAAAAGCAAGCAGGGAAACCAGAGACTTTGGGGGTCGATCTTGTTCTTTCGGCACTAGCTAGAACTAGTTGTATGTCCAAGGGAATTCCTTCAGTCATCCTCCAGGGCTCCCACCACCTAAACACCCTTGTGCCAGTTAGGTTTATGTGCTTCCTTGGCATTGAGACTTTGGGCACATCTAAAAAGAACTGATAGTCAAGGTCCAGGGCACGGTGGGTGGGACCACTTTCTGGGAAGGTGGGTGAGATGGAGAGAGCTAGTTCATCAGTCTGATTGCACATGGGCACATTTGGCAGACTCACAGACTGGCAAGTGAGATGGTTTGCTCCTCTGTCAGCGATCCCTGTGGATATGTCATGGTCAGTTTCCTGGACTCCTGATATTGACATGAACTGTCCTCCAGGGTGATGAAGTATAGCCAAAGACCATGAGCAAGGACAAGCCCCTTGCTTCTCTAAGTTGTTTGGTTGTGTCTTTATCAGCAACATGAGAGAAACTCGAACAACCTCCTACTAGATCCCAGATTTTAAAGGTCACATGACCTCTTGGTGCTGCCACGTGTGACCAAGTTATTAACACCAGAACCCTTAGGGAATTGGCTGTGTCAAAACCACAACATTCTCCAGAGAACTTACTATAAACTGCCTTGTCCCCAGTAGGCACTGAAGAAATACATACCTGTTGGCTTGTCTCATAGTAAAACCAGGAGACCTGAAAGATCATACCAGTCCCTCCCCATATTTTCAAATTTCATGGGTAGAATGGCATCTTCCTTGAATATTTTCAAATTGGGTTATGATATGAGAAAGAATAGTTCAGAGTGACCATACTGATGGATCAGGAGACTCTAGGATAATCTAGTCACAAACTGAACCTAAATCTTAGTGGTTTAAACACCAAAAAGCTTGCTCTTGTTCATATTGGTGTGGGCTGGTTGAAACAGATAGACTCCCCTTGTCATGGGTGTTTGGGACTCATTTGGACAAAACTAGACATGATCGCACACTCGTGGTTGTACCAAAGCAAAGAGAAGTCCAGCCTGAGCAATGGAATGTTCCAGAAACGGTGCCTGCCATTCTGCTTACAATTGGTCTGTCAGAATTAGTCCCATGATTCCATCTGAGCACACAATGTCCAGAAATGCTTTTCCTCTTTGTGCTTACAGCTAATCAAGGAGATTTTAGCAGATAATACAGAAACTCCCAGAATGCATGCAAACACTTTGGAAGAAGCCTGTGTTTGGAGACATGGAAGATATCCACAAAATTCCTTCTCTTTGTATATATTGTCTTTTACTTCTTTCACCAAGACAAGTTGCTCTGCTGGGCTAGAAAAGACTGGGTTCCAGAAATTAAAGAGCAAGTGGCTGTGTTTGCATACATGATGCCGAACTTGCCTATCACTGGCACCTCTCTAGCGGTTCTCACAATATCTCAGAGACTCTTTGATGGGTCAGTTCTGTGCAGGGCACCAGCCCAAGGGCTGCCCCACGTCACTGTGACTGTTGTGACATTCAGAATCACAGAGAATCAGGACAGGTGCTATGAATTTATTATAACATTATATTACATTATTTTTTCTTATCGGAAAAACTGCAACAAGATGGGATTGTGTGCGTTGCACTGTGTATCATAGAAGACATCGTAACCCGTTAAGATTCTATTGTAAAATGTTTAATGACATTGAAAAGCATTTTCAGTGTGTTGATTGCCAGGTTTAAGGAAAAAAAGTACTGGAACAGAGCATATAACAGATTTTACTTTTTTAAAATAGCACATACCACTTGAAAGTTAAGAGTTTGGGGAGGGACACTCCATTGAGAAATATTCTATGACTTCACAGTAGGCTGACTTCAGATAACCTGACATCGTATGTGTTAAAGAAAAGTCTTTGGATGTCTTCTTCCCTGTAGGCAAGCAGTTCATCTTGGGGGAGATATATTTAACCTGGTTACACAGTTTTGCCCACATCTCCAAACACCTTAATCTCCCATTAACATATACAAGTTGTATTTTATGTGTCAATGAAAGACAAATGTCAGTTGAAAATCTTTTTAAGTGCATTAGTATTGGAAATAAAAAATACTTACCTAGGAATACCAAATTTAAGGCTTATCTCTTTCTGCCTTTTAATATTATGAGTGGGTGTTGTGCTTTTTTCCCCTTGCTCTGTGTGTGTGTGGGGGGGGGTAAGCAGGGATGGGTTCATTGAAGATAAGGAAATATGCAAATAGCTCTGGTCTGTGAAAGATGTTCACTTAGGTTGCGTGCTCGATGTTTTGTCTTTTAGATGAGTAATTTGGTGTGAGAAGTACACAAGTCACTTTTCCTACATCTACGATGGAATGAGTCTGTTGCCAAGACTGATATTCAGAAACTGCTCTTGGGGAGTCTGAGGGCAGTTTGAGTCAGTTCACATACATCCAGACACTGGCGTTTTTCCATTTCTTGCCCTTTCTTTTGCGAGGCGCTGTATAGATCTTCCGTGGCATTTTGACTTGGCATTTCACAGCTGCTGTGAATCCACTAAGCAGGGACATGACATTGGCACTTTGAGGGCTCCGGTAGTACGTTGGTTTGTAAAGAGATGCTAAATTTGCTGAGATCGTGAAAAGCTGGCAAGCCTTTGTTTTGGGATGGGACGGACTCTTGTGAAATGGGGGGCCATCCTGAAGAACTTGGGGCACTCATTCATCTTGTGCTGCGCAGCGAGCGCTAATGTTACAGCTGTCACCCCATTTCAATGAACGATTGTCATATTGTCAATCCGCAATAATGCAGAACAATTTTCATTTCTCCATGTTGAAGCATCGCCATTGTAATCTAATTCAGCTCATATTAACCATGCTTTCATGACAATGCCTTCCACCTCGCCCTTCTAGTCCCCCTCCTTTTCTTAACCAGAAGGAAACGTATTTTGACAATATCTCCAGTGTCACCGATTTTCTGCTATTAAAACATTTTGGTCCAGAATCCTCATTGAAACTACAGAGAACACACCATTTTTCTTTTTTTCTTATTTTTCTGTAACTCTTGGGATTAGGCAATACTGTGCTCAAAAGAACGAGAATAATTTTTTGTAGCATTCCTTATTTAATCTTAGAACATCTGCACAGGACTGGGGTGGTAGTCCAGTGGTTAAAGTACTTGCCTCACAAGCAAGAGGCCTGGAGTGTGGATCCCAGGGACCCACATAATGTTAGATGAGTGTGATCACCTGCCTATGCTCCAGTCTCAGAAGGTAGAGACACGTGATCCCCAGAACAGCTGGCAAGCCGGACTGGCCAATATTAATCAGCTCTGAGTTTGACTAAGAAACCTGTTTCAGAGAATAAGATGGATGAGTGATGGCGAGTGATTTCCCCATGTCAACCTCTGGACTCTACATATATCCCACTCTATTACGCACATGCAGGCACGCATACACACACACATGCACTCATGCCATGCACATACATACGATCATGAAAAATCTCCATGAAAGGAACATGTATCATATTATTCTGTGTATTATTCTCTAGGAACATCATTAGAACGCAAGTCTTTCTGCTTTGGGGTTCACACTGTGCTCATTGAAGAGCTTGCTTGCATTTCCCAGCATTACAAATGGTGTTATATTATTTACATGCAGGAATTTGCTACCCTAATGAGTTTAGATTCATTGATTTTCCCTGGAGAGAACATTGGTTCTATGTGTGAGTCTTCACTGATGTTCAAAGTACTTTGCTGTCACAATGAACTATTTCAAGCTGATTTGATAGCATTGTCTTTTTTTTTTTTTTTTTTTTTTTTTAGGTTTCTCAGGAGCCAAATCTAGGTGGGCCCCATTGAGATTTGAACTTCATGGTCAATGCTGTGATTGTAAAATAAGAATTTCATGGTGGCAGTTAAATATTTTCCCTCTTCTGTTTTTTTTTTTTTTTTTTTTTAAACCAGTTCAGATACTTGCTGGGCAGCATGCAGCAGACTGTGGTGTAAAGAGGGAGAATTTGAGGCCGGGAGGAAGTTGTGTGTCAGAAACCATCAGAAGTTTTTGTAAGGACACAAGTCCCCAGATGACTGATTTGCCGGCGAGATAGGATTGCCCATCCTGGGCCTCTTCCTCAGCGTTCTTGAAGGGAAAAAAAAAAGATCAAGCTTTTGAAATCATACATTCTCCAAATGCAGGAAAGCAAAATTGCACATGGGCAAGGAAAGAAATCTGCCTGGGATGTTTGAATTGAACTGGGGTGAAAAACTAGAGATTTAAGAGACCTCAATGAACACTTGAGAGATAAAAAGAGGAGAGAGATGGGAAGTCAAGGGAAACAGACAAGTAGATCTGAAAAATACACGAGCCATGTTTTGTCTGCCTCGTCCTTATCGCTATTCACTTCTGAGAACAGTCCTGCTTTGAATGGCTTGTTCCTTTCTTTGCTCCTGTGGTAGGCTTAGTTTTTTATTGTTGTTGCTTTTTTTTTCCAGCCTCCCCCCCTCCCTGTCAGGCCTGGGCTGGCACGGAGTCATTTATCCAGGGCATTCAAATACCCAAGTCTTGAGGTCACAGGCACTGGAAGTGCAAGTCTTACCCAACAGCCTGGAACAGGAAGTGGAGACCCACCACTAACTGACACTTCAGGGTTCACGTGAACCCTGTGCCTAGGCAGTAGGACAGATGTGTCTTCTGCAACAGGAAGCTCCTGGGGGGGGGGTGGCACAGGAAGCCCTAGCAACTACCCCACCCCCACAACCTCATCCCACAGCCAGATCCCCCACCACAGTGTCTCATCATGTGGCCTCTGGATGTCCAGGCCAGACAAGGAAATGGTCAATGTTTCCTTTTACTTTGCTCCTTTGAGAGGAGATACTGTAAGTAGGCGAGTGTGAAGTGCTGTGGGCATGGGGTGAGTCGTCGTTCACTCAACTAATCTTTGCATTATTCGTAGCTCTACTATACCAGCAGCTCTTCCAGCCCAAGTCAGGCACTATCATGAGAGCTGTTCATTCTTCCACCAGTTCGTCTGTCTCCCTGATGAGGTGGTCAGTGGTACCCAGCAAAGTCCGAGAGCTGGCATCTACCATCTCCTGGGTGTTTGATCTGGCCACATTATTTATTTTCTATTGGTAAAATCCAAATTAAAAATATTTTGTACTACCCTGGAGTTTTGGGGAGAATTAAATGAGTCAATAGCTGCCTCAGAGAAGGCCTTGCACTTTGACCTCACTGAAGGTTAGCTGTTCTCAAATGAGAGATGCTACACATTTAATTTTGCTAAGATATCTTCAAGCTGAAGGTCTCTATCTCTCTCTATCTCTATCTCTCTCTCTGTCTCTCTCTGTCTCTTTCTGGATGACAATATTGCCATCTATCATTCTGGGATCCTTTAGGTCCCAGAACTATGGTTTCTCTTTAAATTTATCATTATATGGATTTTTTTAAAAAATTGAATATTTTCCTTATCATAAACAGTGCTAAAAGTAAGACCAGTGATGGTTGGAGGAGGAGGGCTATCTTTAATTCTAGTTCTTAGAGCTTGAATAATTAACTGATTTTTCTAGTTTTTCCCTTTTTACTTTTGTCTTCTATCTCTCTATTCTTTTTCTTCCTGATTCTTTCAATTTTCCCGCTTCTGCTCACTTTCCATGGTTCAAAGCTAGCAAAGCTTTGCATGTCCAGTGATGGGTGCCTAGCCTTTCTCAATCATAGTCTTTGCTTCAAGACTCACTCACAGAGTAGTTTAATACACCTCTTGATAACGGGAACACCTCAGTATACATTCTTATGGAGCTGGATATTAAATAACTACCACCTATAAGACAAAACAGTTTCCTTTTTAAAGTCAGGAGCACAGGTGTTGAAAACATTTTCATCTCCTGTCATCCAACACAAAGATTCCATGATATCATCTGTGGAACTTCCCTAGATTGCATTTCAGAGGCAAGCGGAATGGACCAGACATTCACGCGACAGTAATTGTAGTTCATGCTCTCAGGGACTTGAGTTGCATTAACTGTATTAGCTTAGATTGTCACAGTGTCTCAAGAAGAGATGGAGGGGAGTACTTACTGTTATTGCACATAATTTGTATATTTGAATCAGTGAGGAGTTAAAGTTGACACTGATTCCCTCCACTTGTCTGGACAAGGTCAGCATGAAAGATATAAATGCAGCAGTTACGCTCTGTGAATGTTGTGTGCTCATTTTTCCCAAAATGGTGATGCCCTTTGGTTAAGCTCTTCCAACTCTGCATTGTTCCTCTTTTGAGGGATTAGGCTTTGAAGGTTCTAGTTTCTTTCTTAAAGTATTTGATTTTCATTTTATTATTTGATGGGGGAAGCTAGAGACACGTAAGCAGAAGTCAGAGGTCAACTTTCAGAAATTGGATTCTCTCCCTTCCACCATGTGTGAACTCCGGGGATTGAACTCAAGTCCACACACTTGAGCAAAGGTGCCTTTACCCACTGAGCTGGCCCCTCCTGGACATTTTGTGTCTCTTGGACCTAAGACTGGTGGACTGCAGCATGTAGTCTGAATGGAGGGGCCTGGCCCTCATTAATGCTGGGGTGGAAGGATCTGTATGTATTACCTGGAGGGTGAATCCCATTTGGAATTCTATCCACATGATGGATGGCTTGAAATCTGCACTTGAGGATTGCATCCTACTCTGTAGCTTAGGCAAATTTTGAGGTGTCTCTCCTAAATTCAAGATCTGTGTTATTTGTTTCCTTTGCCTCCCATCCTATGTCATTCACTGGTAATCAAAAAGCCCTCACCACTGAAACTGGATAGTAATCAAATACCAGTGCATTCCAGCCTACAGGGTATTAACCAGAAGAGCTGTTTTACCCTCTCCCTCCTCATCCTCCTCGTCCTCCTCGTCCTCCTCGTCCTCCTCCTCCTCTTCCTCCTCCTCCTCCTCTCTCCTCCTCCTCACAGAGGACAGATAAACATAGCCTACAAAGGAAGTCAGAAGTCAGGTGTATCCCTTCTTGCACTCTGGGCCTTTTTTTACCATAAACCTTTCCTTCCGTTCCTAACGGTGTGCTGGTCTTAGGAGTGTTTCCATGTCATGTCTTCATGCACTGTTTTCCTTCACTTGTGCACTTTTGGTCATTGTTTGTTCTCTGAGCAGACATTGGCAAGAACCTTGATTTTGAAGAGTGTGTGTGTGTGTATCATGGTATATTTACGCATATATACAGGTATGTAGGGAGTGGCTAGAGGTCAGATGTCTTCCTTAATTACTCTCCATCTTATTTTTTGTTCAATGAAGGTCTCTCATTGAACTGGGAGCTCCTTGATTTGGCTAAGCTGGCTGGCCGATGAATTCCTTGGGTCTGCCTGTTTCCACTCCTGCCCCAACCTTGGGTATATAGATATGCCATAACCCCAGCACCTGATGTGGGTGCTGAGGCCCAGAATGTGGATACTTACAGCTTTCATGGTAGGTACTTTACTGACTAACCTTTACTGACTGTAGCCCAGGTTGGCCTTGACTGCTGTCCGCAAACTATCTGCATGCTTTGTCCAACCTCTTTAGTGCTGGGATTGCAGAGGTGCACACACCATCATGCCTAGCCAGCTCTGATGATTTCATTTGTGCACTAGAAGGTTGCAGGCCAACCTTGGATGACCTTGGACAAGTCATTTCCTTCTCTGTCTTCTCTGTAATGGAACTGGTGGCCTGCACTGATCCCAGTCCCTTTGAGTTATTTACTTGTGTTCTGAGAATGTTGTTGCTTAGAAGACTGTGCAACTGGAGATCACTTGGCTCTTCTAAGTGGTTTTTCTCTCTGTTTCTTTTCTCCACCCATGTAGAATTTCTGAAGTGTCCTGAGATCTTGATTAATCACACAGTGACTGTCATCTTCTCAGGCTCTCACGGAATGGCTAAGGTGCCCTCTGCAGAAGATATCGTGGCTAATGTTCTCATTACTGACTAATTGGCTGAAGAGACTTCTCTCACATCCCATTCACGCTGATTGATAGTTTTCTATCACCTGATATTCCACCTGGGTGGAATGGACAGCCAAACCAATTACCATCGCAAAGACAGCCCCACACAGCCCAGCAGCTGAGACAAAAGGCCCTTGTAGATTAGTCGACAGGAGGGAGAGCTGCTGAGAGTTTGGGAAATGAAATGATTTTCTGGAAAGAGCAGTTTGACATGCCTCAAAATTCATGTACATGAATTCACCCTTAAGCTCATCAGGCCAATGTCTTAGGAAGGAGGGTGTGTGTGTCCAGGGTATTCCAAACACAGGTCATATGGACAGCTTGTGAACGGTGCATGCAACACCACTGGCCTTGTGCTGGGTGACGATCATGCAAGTGTTCATCCCAAACAGGGTGGCTGGAGCTCCGCTCTCAGACTCTTCTCATGTGGCTTAGGCTGTTTAGATGAAATAATATTGAGGTCGCTTGGTTAGTTATTTAAATCAAGTCCATTTCTTTGCAAATACCAGTTGCCCAACAGAAAGATATGACTGCATTAAGATTCATGTTGTAAACTAACTGAAGGAACTTCCTGTTCATGTCTTTCTTCGTGTGTGTGTGTGTGTGTGTGTGTGTGTGTGTGTGTGTAGGTTAGTATGTATATGAGTGCCCTTGAGTGTGTCTGTGTAGATGACTTTGGGAATCATCCTGGATTGCTCTTCCACCTTATTGCTTTGCTCTGGGGGGGTTTCCACACTTGCCTTCTAGGACTGGACTTACAGATTGCTGCCATATTGGCCTATCATTTTTATGTGGAATCTGGGGATCCGAACTCAGGTCCTTGTGCTTGTGAGGCAAAAGCTTTAACCTTTAACCCATCTCCCCAGCCTCAGTTTTTCCTGTTTTGAAAGCTGAGGGTCTGAAGACATTTATAATGCTTCTCTGTAAACAACTGAGTTTGGAGCTCTTCCTGGAAATGAAGAACTGAGGGTTATTAGTTCCTTCCTTTCCCAGGTATCTACTAGGTTGTGTTCCATAGCAGGGGAACTAAATATGACCAGGCAGTTATAGCTTCTAAGCGGAGGATGTGGCCCATTTGTTAGAGTGCTTCCCAAACATTCACCGGGTCTTTGATTGGATACCCAGCACTGCATCTAAGAGGCATGGTGGCAGGCCCCTGTGATCGCAGGACTCAGGAAGTGGAGGTGGGAGAATCAGAAATCCAGGGGCATCCTTGGATGCATAACAAGTTCGAGGCCAGCCTGTGTTACATGAGACTGTCTTAAGGAAAAGAACAAATTCGGTTGGTACAAAGGGGGCTCAGGGTGTGGTTACCTGTAAGACTTTGGGCTTGTGGTGGTATGGTATGGTGCAATATGCATTTCCGTGTAGGAGCAGGTGTGGTCCACACTGGAAAACAAGACTGAAGTGCACAGAGGAGTAGCTGTCATCTCCGCATGCACCAGAGAGCCGCTTAGGCTATGGTCAAGGTGCTTCCTCAAACATGCACGGAGTTTTGATGCTAAAGACCAACTGCTGGTAAAAGTAATAAAACAACACTTGCTTTTCCTTATAACCCAAATGTCTTGAGGCCTGTTGAGTAGACAGAAGTTAGCCAGGTGTGGTGGCACCTCGGTATTGCCGTGATTTAGTAGGTAGAGATAGAAGCATCAGAGGTTCAAGGCCAGCCTAGGTTGCATGGTGAGTTAGAGGTTACCCCAGGCTATATGAGACCTTGTCTCAAAAAAAAAGAAGAAGAAAGCAGAATAGGACGTATCACTCTGCGTGGAAACAGACAGACTCATGGGGTCAACTGAAGCAGAAAATAGGAAGCTGTCCCTTTCTCCTGGGGAGTTGCTGGCACAGCCTCCAGTCTGTACCCCTGCAGCTAAGGAGCTGGGGACAGCTGCTGCCCATGCTCAGCGCCTGTCCTCATGGGTCTCTGCGTGCTCTCAGAATGCTTCTACATCTCTGGAATGCTTTCATCCTCCTGGGAGAACTTTCCCACGATGAAGGTGGAACTCAGGAATACGATGCTCCTGAATGCTGGGTAACCAAGACCCCTCCCACTGGCTCACCACTAGCTGCAAAGACTCCAGGAGAACCATGCTGTGGGCTATGACGTGGGCAATTGGGAGACGACCCCCTTGTCACATATCAGCACTAGAGAGACATACATATGCTTGTCATTCAGTGGAATGTATTGACTGACAGGGTCATGAGCCCCGTTCAACCCATAAGTGTTCGTCGTCATTGATGTCTGAATAAGGTCACAGTACAGTGATAGAGCATTGGAAAACACATTCATTTTCAGACCTCACTTTCCTGTATAATCTGTTCCTTTTGTGGATGTGTGTTGCTTCCCATTTGAATTCATCATAATATATCCTCAACTGGGCTGTGTGTTCATCTATAAGCTCGTCAATAAGAAATATATGAACTGAAAAAAAAGCATCCAACAAAAAATGTAGACAGTGGGCTCTGGAACTATATATATATATATAAAACCTTAGGCCTTATCTGGATTTTTAGTAGAAATGCTTCTCACGTCTTCTCTAAGGGAATAGCGTAGTTCCTCGTGAGACAGTATTGTGTTGGGCCGGCAAGATGGCTCAGTGGGTAAAGACTCCTGCGAGCAAACCTGATGACCTAAGTTCGATTCTGGGATCCCATGTGGTAGAAGGAGAGAACCAAGACTTGTTCCCTGACTTCCACATGTGTGCTGTGGCACAGTGTGTCTGTACTCTCTCTCTAATTAATTGATATCAAGCAATTAATGAATTAATTTATGGTTCCAGCAGTTATGCTACTGGATGGAACAAGGAAGACAGATGTCTTCCTGGAAGGGTCTGGGATTGAAGCATCAGCTCTGTAAGGACCAGGTTGCTTTCACATATCTGGAGCATGAGCATTGTATCTTCGACAGTTTAATCTTGACATTCCTTGGCTCATATTGTTGGATAACTAATCACATTTCTCAGCTGGGTCTGGTAACCGTTTCCCAGGAAGGGTTACTCATACTATGCTGCCTGACTCTACCTATGCAGTAACCCCATTGATACGTTATTTTCTTTGTTTATCTACCACTAACTAAAACTTACTTGCAAGTAAACTCACTGAGTCCAAAAATAATTAAATAATAGCAACGCGTTTGTGTGAGTGTGTGTGTTTGTGCATGCATGTATATATACCCATGTGAGCATGCATATTTGTGTTCCTGTATTTGTGTGCATGAATGTATGTCTGGGTGTGCATGCATGTGTGTGGAAGACAGAGGTCAATGTCAGTTGTTTCTCTTGACCTCTGTCTACCTTATCTTTTGAGATAGGATCTGGACCTGGTACCAACTGGGTAGGCTGGTTGGCCAATGATCTGTGGATACCCACCTGACTGTGTCCCCCTTGTCCCCTTACTAGGGTTACAGATACACACAACCATTCTTGACTTTTTTCATGAATTCTGGAGATTCAAACTCAGGTCTTCAAGCTAGTGTAACAAGCACTTGACCAACCCAAGCCACCTCCCCAGCCATCACCGTTGTTTGTATTATCTCTTCTTCATATCCAGAACAATACAAACGTGTTGTTACCATTTGAGTGTATACATATGTGAACATTGGAAAGAAAAAAAACCCAGAAGCAATTAAGGGTTGATGTTTCTTAATATTCTATTGCATTTCTGTCAAAGTCAAATCACAACCAGACCATCACCTCACACGTTATTTATAAGGAACTGATTTCCAGGCAGTCTAGGACAGTGTGTATTCAGTGCATTTCTTGTGTGTGTGTGTGTGTGTGTGTGTGTGTGTGTGTGTGTGTGTGTGTCTCAGAGGGCACTGTGTGTCACTGTGAAGGACCAAGAGTGACTTCAAGAATCATCCTGGATTGCTTCTACTTCCTTTTTGCTTTGCTCTGGGATTTCCCAGTTCCCACCATCCAGAGTAAGAAGTACAGGCCCCTGCCATTTCTGTCTGGCATTTTTACTTGGGATCAGGGATCCAAACTTAGATCCTTCTGCTTTTGGGATAGAGTCTTAACCCCTGAGCCCTCAGCACATTTCTTACATGGGGATATTAGGTAAGCCGTAGCATCCCAAACAAGAGCCCAGAATCCCTGCCTCTTAGCTTTTTTCCTATGGTAAAATACCCTGACAAAAGCAACTTAAGGGAGAAAGGACTGATTTTTCAGCTTGCAGGTCAAGGGTACAGTCCATCGTAAGAGAAAAGTCAAGGCAGCGAGAGCTTGAAAGAGCTGGTCACATTGCGTCCACGGTCAGGAAGCAGCAAGCCATGAAGGGACACTGTTGTTCAAGTTGCTGTCTCCATGGATACAGTCCAGGGTCTGAGCCAGGGGTTGGTGCCAAGCAAGTGGTCAGATCTTCTACCACTTCAATTCACTCCATCAAGGTAATCCTCCACAGACCCTCCTAGATGATTCTAGATGTTGTCAATTTGATATTAATCATCACATTTTGGATGCCTCCATCTTGACTCTGGACTGGCTTCTGTCACAGAACTCTCTTGGATACCATAGGAGACTTTGGCATATAGTTAGGTGCTCTACAAAGCTGTTGAACTGTGATCAGAGTAGTAGTAAATATTACTGTTGTTGTTACCATATCATTTGTCCATCCTATGAGAAGAGCAGTATACACTGACGGCTCTGGGGCCCATATCATAATAGCTCTCACGAAACAATGTATGTTCAGACTAATGCGTTTCCAAAGGCAAGTAAATTCTTGAATTTATCTTACGAAATTATTCAAATAAGAAAGGAAAAATCCTTTGAAAAATCTATGTCCTTGTTGAGTGCAGATCTCATTCGGTTTTATGCCCAGCATCTTACACGCATTTCGGACATTTCCACATTAGCTACTCACTAAGGCTCATTCTTCCTGACAGCCGCACCACCAGGTGGAACCTGTTTTTATCCTCACTTTAGGCCTGTGAAAACTCAGACCCAGAGAGGTTGACTTGTCTAAGTTCCAAAATAGTATCAAATTGATAACCATCCAGACACCCTAATTCCAAAACATTCTTCTCTCTGCTGTATACCCCAGGTAGCCTCTGACAGAGCCTCTGGTGGCTGGAGATCACATGTTATTAGAGAGCTAGGATGCTGCTCAGACTGGGCATGCACAGCCTTTTCTTGTGTCTTTCATCTTTTAGTGGTCTATCCTCCACACAAACCCTTTCCAGACTCTGCCTTCTTCCATCTCTTGAGTCTTCCCTCCTCTTCAAAGCCTTTCTTCATCAAGCTTCAGGCAGGTGAGTTTCTTCCTTCTTCAGATCCCCACATTTCATGTTTGGAAAGGAATTCCACACCCCCTCTCCCTACTATCTGTGGTGGTCTTCTCATGTGCTTATGTCATCCCTGCAGGACACAGTTCTGGAGAGTGTGAGAAACCTCTACTGATGTTTCCACTTAACACCTGGTGCCGAGATGTTCAAAGCACGAGTAGTGAGGATGTCTCCGTCTGCTGGTTATGTGAAATCTTGATGGGAGGAGGGTATTCAGCCGCAGCCGTGTTCCTCCTTAACCTAGTGAAACCCAAACATCAATGGGTGCTCTGAATGCTCGCTCACAGCCAGAAGCTAGTGGTCTTTTCCAGAAAAATACAGTTTTTTCTAAAGCCTTTCACTCAAAAAAAAAAAAAATCGTCCAGAGCTTGAGACCTACGAGGTACTTTGGACTATAAACAGCTAGTTCATTTTCTCATTCTTTGCACACACTGAATGTAGTTTTTTCAATGGCAAAACTGATTATCATTTCATTGTGTAGAAATTATCAACAAATAAGTGGAAGAAGAAAAATTGGCTCCATTTGAAGAACCCTAATAAGGTCTCCATAGAATCACATTTAAAAGTGATCTAGTAGTATTAAGAAGGCTCAAAGGTTAACTCTTCAATGCTGACCAAAAGTCTTCAGAAAGGCTATTCCAGTTTACTTGTTCTACCAACAATAGCTACGTGAGTGTCGTACTGCTCCATCTCTGTAATATGCAGTGAAATTAATTTCAGGTAACTTAACTTCAGTCTTTATTGTTTCTTTGAGGTGCTTAGGCTTGGTAAGGAACAGAGTGTAAGTGAGATGATTTCAAATTCCTGTTTTACTACAACCAATTAGCTGTTTCAGTCTCCTTAAAAACAGACTAATCCACTCTGCATTTGATGCTGATGGGTCAACCGATTCTTAGACGAGTCAGCTGCTGCAGGAAGAGGCCAGTGTAGCCACTTTATTTAGTTCATTGCATTCATTCTCAAAGACGAGGTGAGAAAACTCAGAGGGGATAAGGACCAGCTTATCACAGTGATAAAATTCAGGCAAAATTGAGAGAAAGTCTACAGTCTGTTTAAAACCATTTCCAATGCTGTGGTTCCAGAACCATCTATCTAAATTGACATGGATACATCTAGAGGGATAGAAATGCTGTTTAATGTGAGGAGAATGGATGAGAACTACCCAAAGGTGGAGGCAAGGGCCAGTGAGATGGCTCAGTAGGGGTCTGCTTGCAAACTTGGTGATCTGAGTTCAACTCCCAGAAGCCCTCATATGTCCAAAAGTTGTCCTGTGGCCTCCACACTTATCCATGGCATGCATCGTGTTGCAGTTGTTCTTTCTGTTGCTGTGAGATCACACTTAAACTCAAGTAACTTAAGGGGAGAATTTGTTTGTAAGGGGAGATACATTCCATTATGGCAAGAAAGGCATGGCGGGCGGCAGAAGCTGGAGGTGACTTAAGTCACTGCAGGCATCATGGAGGTGAGGGAACTAGCTGCAAACTGCTAGATAGACTCTTAGAAGAAGCAAGGGCTATTCCAACTTCAAGGCCTGTTCCCTGGGACATGTCTTCCTCCATCAAGGTTCCACCTCCTGAAGTTGCCACGACCTTCCCAAAGTCAACTAAGCTTAGTGAGCATGTGGGGGACAACTCACATTCAAACCTTAACACATTGATGTTCTCTCCCCCTCCTCCTCTCTCATAAAGTACTTGAAAAAGAGACAGGTGAATTTGAGGCTGAATTAGAGATAAGCCCCAACATTTCACATTTTCTTTGCATGATTTTTATTTCTTTAGCACTTGCTCTTTAAGTTTCTTGGCCAGCCAGCCAGGACAAAGACTGCAGAGTTTAGCCCCCGTGACTGACAGAGTTGCCCCCACTCAGGATTGGGCTTGAGGGATAAGGGAAGCCTGGAAATAGAATTGGGCAGAATCAAGCCTGCTCAGAAAACCGGAGAGATCACACTCTGTTGAGAGATAAGGTAAAATCTTTGAGAAAGAACTCTCCGTCTAGCCTGTGCAGGTGGAGATAGGGGAAGGAAGTTTCTGACTAAGGTAGTCTTGTCCTTTCCAAAATATCATGCTGAACCCTTTGACAGTTTAAAACTCTTGGATGCAAGTTTCTATGTCACTAAAGGGTTCTTACCAAATTTAAGTTAAATCCCACTTCAGCAAATGTCACTCGTTGACCGTCTTTGTATCAGCACCATCACAGAGCCCTCGCTGATACGGTTCTTATTTGAATCAAAATGTAATGTAACAAAATTTCCATGAAAGAACAACTGTGTCTGGTGTTGAGAGCTTGTTGTGTGTCCTCTAAGAACTTCGCCTAGTCTCACAGGGGTCCCCAATTTCTTTAGAGTCCAAAGCAATGTGAAACTTTTATTCCCTGTGGTCATCTATAAGGGGGGAAAAGACTTGATTCTTTTTAAATATTTATCCTTTCTTTAATAACACTATGCACACAAAATCTCAGCTTTGACCCTCAGAGGACAACTCAAGGTCCAGCGTGTGAATGAGGCTGTTCGGACACATACTGGAGGTGTTTGCAGAATAAATATTTAAATCGCAGAATGAGGAAACACTGGGAGAATAATGGAGAAGTTTTCTTTGTTAATCTACTTCTCTTTGATTTGTTTAAAATATATAGATTTTTTCTCATAGTCCTCATGGTCATTTTGGAGATGAGTTATTTGTCCCTGGTCACCTTCGGCAGCCTCGTGTGATATGGCCGCCGCCATATCAGCTGATGAACTTGGGTAGACCTTCCTCTCTTCCTTTGTGCCCATGCAACATAGGTCTTGAGATGGCATTCTGTGCCCATGCATTACCGACCTGTGTGATTTCTGAGTTTCTCATTATCAAAGATGGGAGCTTCAATCTCTGCTCCCACCGCAGTGCCCACAGGAGAGTAATGATGATGATTTTGACCATCCCTGGGGTTTAAAATGTCTCGTCTGAGATGAGGTTGGGCACAGTGGCAGGGGGTAAGCCCATGACGCCCCTTTGAGCCACTTAGCTGGCAGCAGTTGGAAGCCTGCATTTGTATCTCAGCAAGCTCAGAGAGGAGCTTGGGAATGGAAAGGGGATGGCCAAAGAGGTGCCTGGGGAGTTGAAAGCAAAAAGACTGAGCAGAGGTAAAGAGACACACGCAAAAATGGGAGGAAATGCAAGGGAAAATGGGGAGCAAAGGGGAGGGTGCGAGGAGGTATGGGAGTCATATAGCACACTTTGGGATCGCTGCTGTGAGCCTGCCCTACCAATGAGTTTGCTTTCCCATGGCGTGTGCAGACCCTGGTAAGTCAGACATCTTAGTGTAGGCCCCTGCCCAAGGTTAGTGTTTGTTGTTCAATGCCATAGGTACCACGGTTTATCAATCAGGTAATCGTGTGTGTGTGTGTGTGTGTGTGTGTGTGTGTGTGTGTGTGTGTGTGCAGGCATATGTACAAGAGGGCACTGAGTGTCTATACCTGTAGGTGACATCAGGAATCATCCTGGATTATTCTGCCTTCTTACTGCTTTGCTCTGGGGTTTCCCAAGCTCCACCTTCCAGGACCAGAATTACAGGCTGCTACCATGTTCCTCCTACCCCTGGCACTTTTCAGGTCCTCATGTTTGCAAGGCAAAGGTTTTAATCCTGGAGCCATCTCTCCATCCCCAGTAGGTGGGATTTTTTTAAAGGTTGTTCCATCTCCTCATTTTCCAGAAGATTCATTGAGGTTCCCAATGGATGACTATCTCTGAAAATGAGGAAAGCAGTTATGATGGGAGGAAAGGAGACGAGGGGGCAGGATTTGGGTTGGAAATAATGAAGAAAATAATTACAGGGAAAAAAAGAAGTCCAGGGATCCCAAGATGGACAAAGCAAAGAATGAGGCAGATAGGCCAAGGGCCTCCCTTCACCTTCTCATTACTTACTCCTTTTGAGGAGTATCCCCCTTCCCAGGGGAGAAAAATGTGTAAGCATCTCACACTCAGGCAGGGGGAGGAGACGTCAGCTCATGTTGCATTCATCATCTTATTTTGGCAAACCAAACAGAGTACTCTCTGAGTTACCCAAAATGCCTTTGGTTAAAGCTTTGGTTATGGCAACAAAACAGTTCAGGTTTGTTTTATTTGGCATGAATTTTACAGAATACAGTCAGTTAGGACCTTTGCTTATAGGCAGTTTTGAAGAAAAATGTACATACTTACTAAGCTGATATAAAAATAACATTTTAGAAAGTCAGGTGTGGGCTAGAGAGATGGCTCAGAAGTCAAGACTCTGCTTCACAAGCAGAAGGTCCTGATTTTGGATCCAAGATCCCATGTAAAAATTCTAGGCAGAAATAGCAGTGGCCTACACGTCCAGGCTTAGTGAGTGGAACCTGGGAAATCCCAGAATGAAACAAAAAGGCGGTAGAAGCAATCCAGGATGATTCCTGAAGTTACCCTTGGTCCGCCATAGGGACACACAGTGCCCTCTGATACATGCACACACATACCACGCATATGCACTCGCACACACAATGGATGTTCTATGAGAGATGGGGAGGAGGGGTTGTAACTGTTAAGTGCAATGTTTACAAGTAGTAATCAAGTCTCTATTTTTCTTTCCTTGGTGATTTCTCCCTCTCTGGGTTGTTTAGAGTTGCATCTTCTTCTTAAACTCTTCCCAATCTAAAGAACTTATTTGTGCACAGCATACACAGGGACAGTTTAATCAGGGATTTATGCAGCACAAATTCAGAAGAACAGAGCAGGGATCCATGAAGGGGGCGATGCTTTCTAGGCACACAGGTAAGTGCAGTGGGCTTTGCTCCAAACCTTGGGGCTCCGATTAAGAATGGGAGATCACTGTGGGGGCTGGAATGTGTTTGAGGGAGAAGTCAAATGTGCTGGGAGAAGCTCACCAGTCGGTGTCATCGGCCTCCAGTGGGGTCTGCAAGGCTGCTGTACTGTGCTGGACAGGGTTTGGTTCTAGTCTGAAGATAGGGGGAAGGTTCCCCCGCCCCAAGCTGATTCTTAGGGCCCTGCTGTCCCTCCCAGATCTAGAATGTGCCTCAATCAGGGAGAGAGATCTCACCCGGAAAGCCAGACAGTGTTGGGAAAAACAGACAATATCTAAGTGGCAACTCCATAGCATACACAGAGAGAGACAGAGAGAGAAAGAGAGAGAGAGAGAAGCAAAGAGAGAAAGAAAGAGAAGAAAGTGGGAGACAGAAATAGAGATGAAGACAAAAAAAGACAGATAAAGAGGCAGAGAGAATGAAAGAGAGAGAGAGAGAGAGAGAGAGAGAGAGAGAGAGAGAGAGAGAGAATGAAGTCTATCTGTAGGACTCACACAAGAGCACATGAATCACCAAAGAAGTTCCAAAGTTACAGCCCTAGAAATATTTATGGCCATCAGTGGTGCCGAGGGTGATAATACACACACAATAAAGAAAAGAAAGGAGCGCGCAGGCACGAAGGAGGCCACGCATTAACGAACAGGGAGCTCGGCTTAATGATTGTGCTCAAATGACTGAGCTATTGATGGCAGACTGGCCTGGGTTCCTGAACTGCTTTTTAAAACCAGCCTTTTAAGAAGATAAATAAGGATAATTAAGCAATAATGAAGACCCGTTTCATTAAAAAAAAGAAGAGGACAGTGAGCAAAACTAATAAATAGGCCAGGTCTTGGGATGATGTGTTAGCCAGTGTTAATGGAAGTAGTAATGGATTGGTCAAAATATGGAAGCTCTCCTATGAGAGTCATGAAGACTAATGAGAAGAAGAGGAGGAGGAGGAGAGAGATAGATAGGAGAGAGAGAAGGGAAAGAAATGAAGGGAGGGAGGGAGAGCAAGAGGGAGAGGGGGAGAGAGAATAGAGGAAGAGGAGAGAGAGAAGAGGAAAGATGCATATCCCATTCAAACTTGTACAAAATATTGTTACAGGTTTATCACAAAGACCAGATTCATTGTCAACATCTTCTATCAGCCATGTTTTTCAGAGTCCTTATCTCAGAAACTGTTGAGTGTAGCTACTGATAGGAATCTACGCTGAACTTTCTTTTCTTTCCTCGCCATCTCTGTCCATTGTTGCTAATGTGTTGTGCAAACATCACCTTGTGTATTTCACAGAAGAGGAATGCTTGAATAATTCATTTCTAAACTGAAGTAGTCCCAGTATCTGCCCTGAGTAAGTCTTCCATAAGTATCTGTCAAATCAATAAATGAACCGGGAAGCCACCTCGCTAACAAATAACAGAACATTTGAAAGAAACACATACACAGGCTTCGGGGGAGTGTTAGAGCCTGGAGCTACAGTCAATGAGACTTACCTGGCTTTTTGTAGTCCTCCAAATTAATCCATTTCATGTTTTGAGAAGCGAGAAAACAATAGACAAAAAGAGGACACCAGGTATAAAATTGTTTCTAAATCCATCCAGACATTAATGGAAGAATTGGTAGCAGGTTTCCCGGAATCTAGTTCAGAAATGAATTCAAATTGAGTCGCATGTGTCATATTGATTGAAAGCTGCCTGAAGGCGAACACTCCATGATAAATGGCTGTGTGCAAGGCTTCAAGAAGGGCGGGGCTCCATGTGCAGCATGGTCTTTTTTAACACCTTCATTAATTATCTGGGACAAGGAGGTAAACAAAAGTTTTCGTGAAATTTGCAAAAGCTAAGTCGATGGGGTGTTTTTAAGCTCCGTTGACAATAATAAGAAGGTGTGTACCCCACTCCAGGGCTGAGTGATGTTCCAAACTTGATTAATATCAGAGAATGTTCCAGCTACGTTGCTCAAGGTGGCACACAAGCCCAGGCACCGTAGGTGTTTAAAAGATGAGTGCCAAGCGATACTGATCAGGACTGGCATGTAACTGCTAAGCAGTCTGGAAGTTTGACGTCCTTCCCCTTCACCACATACTGCTTCACTGATGAATTAAGAATTTAAAGAACAGTCCTAACCCAAAGAGAAAACAAGAGCTAACTGTCGCATGAGGTAGGAGGAATGGTGCTTAGTGGTCCAGCAGACTGCTATGGGAAGGAACACGGGAGGGATGGAATTCTAAATGGACGAATCAAGACTGGCGAGTTCTGTTTTTTTTTTTTTTTTTTTTTCCAGTGTCAGAAAAACAACTGGAGAAATGGCCAGGGTTCACTGAGGCCAACACCACATGTTTCCATGAGCCACGTTTTGATTCAAGCGCATAGTGTGAGTCATGGGCCAGGCAAGTCAGAACATGGGGCTTGTCAAGGGCAAACTCACTTCTCAAGAATACTTGTCTCTGTCACATTTTTCCCTTTCATTAAGGTGACTTACTCAAGACTGTCCATTTAATTTTTTTTTTGTAGTGATCTGTTTCATATCCACCAGAAGCCTTTTGCAAATTGGATTTATTAGAATATAGTCAAAGTTCACTTTTGTTGTTAAAGTCATTGACTTCTTTTTAGCATTTTATTATTTCATTATGTCATCATTTCCTTATTTATTTATTTATTTATTTATTTAGGGAGTGTGTGTGTGTGTGTGTGTGTGTGTGTGTGTGTGTGTGTGTGTGGGTGTGTGTGTACCAGAGGACACTCTGTGACTGTGGAGGGCCAAGAGCAATCCTGGGAATCATCCTGGATGACTTCTACCATCTTTTGCTTCATTCTGGAGTTTCCAGGTTCTGTCTTAGAGGGACAGAAGCACAGGTCACTGCCATTTTCACTGGGCATTTTTTTATATGGGATCCAAAGACTCAAGTCTTTCTGCTTGTGAGGCAGAGGCTTAACCCTTGGGCCATCTCTCCAGCCTTAACGTCTTTTTAATCTTGGTCCTGTTTCCTTGATACTTCTCCCCTGGAAGGAATAATCTTTCGGTGACTTGGGATTTTCTGGAAAACATTAGTATATAAGGTTGAAGAGAGTTAATTCAGCCTGTATAAGTTCTGTGACAACTTTTTCGGAATCACTTTCGTTATGAAGCATATGTTCAGGGAATTCTATAACATCAGGGAAGCCAGATTCATCGTTCATGGATCTGTGTTTCTCGTGGTTCAGCCCTTTCCCTTTGATTTCACTTTTGTAGAAAAAGAAATCTTTAGTTATGTCACAGACATCTCCAAAGTAAGCACCCGACTATTTTTTATTGTACATTTTATGGTTATGGGTCCGTTGTTTTATAAAGCAGGCCAGAGGCCCTCAGACATGGAGATAAAGAGTTGGCTTCTGGGTTCAAATCTCAGTTCTTCCATTCAGCAATGGCGTAGGGTTTTGGCAGGGCACTTCCTTTCTCTGTGTTTTATTTGATACGTTTGTAAAATTGAGACGGACACATGCACCTTACTAGAATAAGATCTACTGCGCATAAGACCATGGAATGATGCCTGCTAATACCTTGTGATTAGCATCCTTGCTATAAAATGAGAAAGACAATCACCCTCAACTTGTAGAGAGAGGAACCTTTTTTTTTCCCTGTGACATTGTTTGAAAGGAAAATACTATGTAAAAATGTAAGAGATAAAAAATTTTATAAAATTTAATCCAAGATATAGTTTTTAAAAAAATTTTCTGGATTATGACCATTTTCAAAAAAAATTTTTTTTGAAATGCCAGGATTGATAGCATTTCAGATAAAAATATCTGAGCATGTGGTCTAAGAATGTAGGTCCCAAGAATGAGTTCTAAGAGTTTGTTTCATTTCTCTGTTTTGGGTGAATAATGTTTATTAAGCTTGCATATTTAAATGGAAATGCACAAGAAACTCTTTAAAGACAAACAAAAGCCATGTCTGAATACCAGGGTATGTTCCAAAGAACAAATGTCAGCTTGTTGGAAGGAGTCTCTGCACATTCCCTCCCTCTACTTAGGCCGCGTGGTCCTTGCAACATTAACGCTCATCCTGGACAGGAAGGGTCACTTGCAAGGGTATAAAGAGTCCATTCTCTGCTGTCCTTGGGAGACATGAAAACTTCCAAGAGGGACATAGCGGGGGGGGGGGGGGGATGCTCTAGAGAGGTTCTGCAGCAAGAAGGGCAGGCTCTAGAGGGACTCTGTAGACCTTCACCACCTAATGCTTTAGAGCCAACGTGATTGGCAAGAGCCTCTAACTACCATGTGGTCCAGAAGCCTCAGGGAACTCAGGCCCAGAGAGGTCCAGTAACTGTTTCAAGTCTCGAGGGAAAGGCATGGTAGCTCACTATCCTCCCGGCCCAGTACTCTTAGCTTCTTTCTGCACTGAAATGCTAATGGGATGTGATCCACAGGCCTAGGGAACACTGGCTTGCCAAGGTCACCCAAGTTCTTCACTGCAGAGACTTCAGTGTCCTACAAGGGCACTTCCCACGAATTATTTCTCATATGTACCCCCCTTTCTTTTTTAAAAAGTATTTGTTTGTTTGTTTGTTTGTTTATTGTGTGTGTGTGCGTGTGTGTATGTGCATATGTGTGTGTATCAGAGGACACTATGTGTCCCTGTGGAGGACCAAGGGTGACTTCATAGATTTCCCCCCTTTTCAATGTTTCTCTCACTTTGCTAGCGCTCACAATCCAAGAACTAGGGAGGAAATAGTATTTATAATAGCCGTCTTGACCTATACATGAACTGGAGTCATCATTCTTCTATCGAGTTCCTAGTGGCAGGGTAAGGTAAAAATTGATCAAACTCTATTTATTGGGCTGAGCCTCAAAGGGATGGGCAAGAATAGATTCTCAAGGACTCCCGAGAAACAGGAGTGGAACTCTCCTCTGATGGTGCTCGCTCCCATTCCACCTGTGGAGTGTGTGTGTGTGTGTGTGTGTGTGTGTGTGTGTGTGTCTTCCACAGACTTTACTATTTCCAAACCAAGTTAATCCATTATTCTTCTCAGGGTATCTTATTGATTGCCTGTGTTGTTAATATTCACTTTTGGCTGCTAGATTAGCTCTAATGAACCATTTGTGTTTTTAGCACACTTAGAAAATTGGGGCAGATCATCTACCCTGAATTCAGGGGGTTGGATCTGCAAAGAATGGGAAGTTTTTCCACTTTTTCCTGTTTCCTTCACTTTTAACTTACTCAAGTAGAAATAAAGGAAGTCCCTGATTTATGAACAGGCTGTTTGAACAGATTTAAAAACAGACTATATGTTCTCCAAAAAGCAATGATTCTGTGTTATCCTACTAACTTTCATTTCTCCCATTCATTAATGGAGTACGCATTCCCAATAAAAGGAAACAATTTTGTTTGTAATATCACAGAGTCTATCAGTTCCTTCTCCTGCCCAGACTCACTAGAATCCGAAGTCATATTGGGGGTTCTGCAGGGCAGCTGAGGCAATGCGGTAAGGTGCTTGGATCTAGAACTTTGGATCCAACTGTGGGTTTAATGCTCCCCCTGCCTCTTCTTCCGTACCCCTGGTAAACTATCTGACCTTTTAGTGATTCGGTTTCTCATCTCTATAGTGGGAATTATAATGGTACCCATTTGTAAAGGAAACTGACACCCAGAAAAGTATTAGATCAGTAAATGTCATTTCATGGTGTTGTTGATGGTGAAGGTAGATCCAATAGAACTTCTAAGCTTGATGGGTTTGTTCGGCTCAAGTCAGACCAAATTTAGGATGATTATTGAGGGGAGTGTCTCCAGAAAGTGAGGGAGGAAAGGAGGTGGTGGAATAAGAGTAGGAAAGTTACACTGGCTTAGAAGGGAGGCTGTACGGGTTACTCTTATCTGTTGCTGTGAGAGAACACCCAAAGTTAAGCAACTTAAGGGAGAAAGGGAGATTTTTTTTCAGCTTAGTTTCCAGAGGGGAGATATAGTCCTTTATGGGAGGAAAGGCGTGGCTGGCGGCAGAAGCTGGGAGATGGCTACATCACATCCTTCATGGAGACAGAGGGCTTTAAGACGGCCCCTGTTAGAGCAGACCTCTCCTGGAAGCAGGGTGGGACTAATTAATCTCTAGGCCTGCCCCCTGTGACTGCCTTCTTCCCACAATGCTCCACCTCCTGAAGGTGCCATAACCTTCCCAAACATGAGCCTGTGGGGGGACACATTTTAAACCATGGTGCGGGAGACTCCAGATGCAGGTATAATCAGGAGAAAGAAGGGTTCTTTCTCTCTGGGGAGAATTGGAGGAGAGAGTTAGACGGGAAGGCAGAGTTGGAAGGGTTAATAGGCATGGGTATGCACATGTGCACATGGATGGTGCATGCTCAGGGTGTAGATGCATTCCTGTGTGCAGGTGCATGTGTGCAGGTGCATGTGTCGAGGCCAGCGAGGACATCGGATGCCTTGTTCCATGACTCTCCACCTTATTCCTTCGAGACAGGGTCTCTCACTGAACCCAGAGCCAGGCTGGTCATCAGCAAGACCCAGGATCCTCCTGTCTCCACCTCTCTCACTGGGGTTATAGCATACATGCTGCCATGCCTGGTTTTTTTTGGGGGGGGGGTGTAGATTTTAACTCAGGGCCTCATGCTTGGACGGCAAACACTCTTACTAACTGAGCCATCTACCCAGTCCCAGCTTCTCCCTCCCTCCTTCCCTCCCTCCCTCCTTCCTTCCCTCCCTCCCTCCCTCCTTCCCTCCTTCCCTCCTTCCCTCCCTCCTTCCCTTCCTCTGTCTTTTCTTCCTTCCTTTTTTAACGGGGAAAAATGTAGTTAAGAATGGAGCTAAATGATCTTGCTACTTCGCAGGTCTAATTATGTAGCTGCTTGGAACCTTGATGTTCTCATTTTATAATCCAGGGATGATCATAGTGACTTTGTGGGGTTCATATCTGTGGGCCTGAAGTGCCTGGCACATACTAGGCCCTAAGAAATAATAACGTTTGTTCTTAGTGGAGGTTCTGTTGCTAAGTACTTCCTACATATCGTTCCCCCCTGCACACTCCCCTCCCCTCCCCTAAGTTAATTTCTGTTACTTGAATCACCCGTGCTCACTTCTGAAAAGCACACGGTTTAAAGCAGCTAGGATCACCCAGCTCTGACATGGTTAAGTTGGGATTCCAGAGCTTGCGAGTGAAGCTTGTCAGCACGGCCACCTCCTCCTACTCGGTCCAGGCAGGCGAAGGCATGACTCCCCTCCGCAGTGGAAGTATCCTTATTGGTTTGTGTCTTGTGCATGGGGAGCAAACAGCCTTCTGTTCCCCATGCATTGCTGGTTTGCATCTCTGTGCAATCGCTTGGATGCTTCAGACATGAAAAGGTGACCTACCCCGTGCCTTTCTGCTTACGGAGCGCGCATGCGTGTTGCCTTGCCTTCTGTGGGCTCTGTGGACTGTCCCTGCGGCTGGCTGAGGTTGGGATTCCTCCGTGTCACCTCACCCAGCCATCAACTTAGGGAAATTGATGAGAGTGGGCCAATCTGTGGGAACAGCTGACTCTAGCAAAAGATTATTTTTCCCCCCAAGTCAATTTTGTATTTGTGTTGGATCTGTTGGGCCTAGTATCTGGCCCTCCCATTTTCCTGCTGAGCAATTTCACTGTCTGGCAAGCAGCATCTGATAGGAGTTTTAATAAAACTCTGTACCCCTTTTTGTACTCAAGTTAATGACGTCAGCATTCCTCAGACACAATCCACCCACTCTGACACAGCTGTTCCCTGAAAAAAAAATCCAAACATTAAAAACCCCGAACAAAGAAAGTTCAAGGACAAGGGTTTCCCCTATTTTATTTCATGCTGTAAAATATTTATGCGCTGTTTATTCACTATCAAACTGTTTGAAGTCACCATAAACAAATCCAGAAATACGTGCTTCATAGCTCTTAGATTAGTAAACACCAGCGCAGACCAAGTGCACAAAAAGTCAGTAGGGCCAGCTTTCTGAGAGCTATACTTTTAAAGTACCTCTTGTTGCCTTCTGTATCCCTCCCTGTCCCCTTGTCCCCTTGTCCCCTCCTGTTAGTAGGCAGAAGCTGAGACTTTTGTATTAGGACATTTACATAACTTCTTTCTTGAGAGCCTGGCCCTGCCTTGTTAATGCTTAACACTGAACAAACAGCATCGTGGCCCTTTTTAGCACTCCCAAATGCTGAGTGCAGCCCAGATCCACAAAGGTCAGGAGGGAGAAAGCAGGGTTGCTGCTTGCAGCGGGAAGAACAGAATAGAAAAGGCAGGGCAAGCGCACCAGGCTCTTCCCATGGCCCTTGCTCAGACTGGCAACTGAAGATGTGTTTATTCTATCGCTGCCACAAAATACTGTGTTTTGTTTGATTTTTTTTCCATTTTACCTAGCCAATAGATATATGCATCTCTTTTTCCACATTTGCATATTTATCTTCTATTTTTCTATTAAGGGTTTCAGTGGTTTTACTGTGCACTGTGTATTTCTTTGCTTTGAATTCTTGTTCACTGTGTGATCCATATGTGTGTGTGTGTGTGTGTATCTAGACCAGGTCACTGTGTGTGCCTGTAGAGGCCCAAGGATGATATTGAGAATCATCCTGGATTGCTTCTCCCTCCTTATTGCCCTGAGGTTCCCAGGCTCTACCTTACAGAGCTGGAATTGTTGGCCTCCAACATATCCACCCAGCATGTTTAGTGGGCTCTGGGGGAAGATCTGAACTCAGGTCCTTTTGCTTGAGAGACAAAGGCTTGAACCCCTGAGCCATTCCCCCTTTCTTAACTTCTTGGCAGTTATTAGTCTTTTCCTGTTTCTATCTTTTTGTCACTTTGAAAAGTTACATGAATGGACTCTCTTTGCCTTTGGGGGCTGTTTTTTTTTTTTTTTTTTTTTTCATCCAGCCTGTGCTCTAGAGCTGTGGCTAGTTTTAGCTAGTCATTTTCATTGTCCATTAGTAACTGCCTTTGGTAACATAGATGTGTAGCAGTGTATCTCACCACGTATCTGTTCCTTGAATTGAACTGGTTGACCATTATGAAGAAAACTGACTTCAGTGATCATATACAGCTTTGTCTATGGACACAGTTTTCATTTTTGAGGGATAAATGCCCAGGGCTGCCATGGTTTGGTCACATGTTAGTTGTGAGTTTGAAAGTTAATCGTTACTTGCATATTATCTTACTTGCTTTTGAAAGATAGATTACTCTTCCCATTAGTAATGTAGGAACACCACTGATTCTCTGAAAGTGTGCCAGCATTTAGCAGCATTGTGTTCTAGTTTAGGCGTACTGATGAGTGTGCAAAGATTTCTCCCCACAGCTCTAACCTGCAGGTCTGAGGCAGGTGATAATGTGGGTCATCTCAGGCTGGTTTATCTTCTGGATGTCTTCTTTGCAGAAGTGCCCTGCCCAACTGCTTGCACATTTTCTAATGAGATTGTTGTCTTACTCTGTGTTTCCAGAGTTCTTTCTATATTTGGATACAAGTCCTTTGTCAGATTTATGACTTAGAAATGTTGCCCTCCAATCTGTAACTCATGTTTTCATTCTCTTAAGAGACGGTCACAAAGCAAGTTTTAAATCTGATGAAATGGCACTTTAGTTATTTTGCCTAGAGAGAAGAGGAAAGAAGAAGGGGGGAGGGAGGAAGGGGTAGGAGAAAAAGAGAGAGAGAGAGAAAAGGGGGGAGAGAGGGAGAGAGAAGATCACACAACAGTGCTCATTATTTAGAAGACAGACAGCAACTTTCAGAAGTTGGTTCTGCTTCTGTCCTCTACCACGTGGGCTCTGAGGCTGGCACTCGGGTCTCTCAGATTTCCTGCTTTGCACACAAGTGCCTTTACCTGCTGAACCATCTTGCTGTCCTGGATTCCTCACATTTTGATTTTTAAATTTAGAAATTCTTTGCTTACTTCTAGATCTCAAAGATTTCCTCATACCTTTTTTTCCAAAATGTTTATGCTGTGACATTTGGCACTTACATATGTGGTAGGTTTTGAAGTGAAATCCTTCCATAAAGTGTGAGGTTTGGGTAGACCCAAACCTTCCCCCTTATTTTGCTAAGAATATCTCATTTGTTCCAGCCCGTTTGTGGAGAGAGCCATTCTTACTCTATGAAATTGCTTTCACAATTTTACCAAAAGCCGCTGAGATGCTGGGAAGATGGCTAGGTGGGTAAAGCCTTTGCCACACAAGTATGAGGACCTGAATTCAAATCCCAAGTGTATATGCAAGAGCTGGGTGGCACAGTGACATGGTGCTCAGAAGGTGGAAGCATGGTAAGCTGACTGGCTAAGCTAAGCTAGCTAAACTAGATGAATCAGTGAGCTCCAAGATCAAGAAGAAACTGCCACAATGTGTAAGGTGGAGTGATGAGGGAGACACCTGACATCCAACTTCTGGCTTCCACATGCAATGCATCCACGTACATGTGAACACACACACATGCACACACACAAGCATGTGTGCCACATACATAGAAAAAAGAAACCTGTTTGTGATGGGCATTTACTCTGTACTTAGGTTTATAGTGATGCACATGTACCAAAATCTTTGCTCCCAATTTTGCTTTGACGAATCCTCTCATTTTAAATGATGTCTACACTGTGCTTCTGGACAGTCATATTTTTCCAGTCATTCATAGTAGCTGCCGTTTTTCACCACCACATTCTGTTTGGTGGGATGTTTGCATTCAGTTGTTAACAAAGGCGCATGTGGATGACCTCCGTTGCTCCCACTGACCTGCCGTGACATGGCGAAGCCAGTGTGCTGTTAGATGAAAAATGCTCTAGAAGAACCCAGAATCAGGAAAGATGAAAGTTGTGGCTAAAATTTGGAAGACCCATGTAGCATGCTCTATGGAAAGGTGACACTGTGCTGTGTCCTTTCTGGAATGCTGCTAGGGAAATTGACTTATTCTGTTCACCTGCAGAACACCTCATCTCTGCCAGGGTTCCCCAACAGGATCATAATCGTATGGAACCAGTATACCCTGGTTTTATATATAGTTAGGCAAGGGTGTCTAGGTGGAGGCCAATTGGATGGGAAGACCCTGGATGTCCAAAGTGAAGTGTTTGCTTTTGGGTAATTCACTCAAAGATCCAGAAAGTAAATCTTACAGCACTGTGCTAAGAGCTCAGATTCCAAAGTTGGATGCATCTGATTCTAACTATACAAGGGCCACCCATGTGTCTCAGCCTGCCTTCGCCCCTGCCGCCTACCCACAGTCCCATGTGCAGGTTTTGCCGTTCTTCTGTGCATGCCTTATTTCTTCCCATGTATAGGTGACTTCCCAATATTTTGTAGTCTTTGAGTAAAGTGTGCGGTTTCAGCAAAACTCAGTTCACTCAGTTAACTGAAAAGTGGAAGTGCAGCATCTATGGTTACTTTGAAGAGGGCCTGGATAAAAGCATATAAAACTCCTAGAAAATGACCTGCTATAAAGGAGACATACTGTATTTCCTTATGAAAGGAAATTAGGCACAAGAGATAAATGGTATCACGTCAGAGGCAGACTTCAGAGGACAAGGGTGATCTGAAGTGGTTAATGAGAGTGAGGAGAATGTTATGGAAGAAAATAGAAAGTCCCCTGAGTCTTCAAGGCCAATTAGAATTGCCGGCGGTTGATGAGCAACGTAAGGAAGGCATCCAAGGAAGGAAACACCGTGTGGACAGTCAAGAAGAGTGACACATGGGCTGCATGCAGACCTCACATGGCGTGCACATGGGCTATAAGCAGAGGGGATGGCAGAGTCAAGGAGACCCAGGCACGTGGATGCCCCACCCCAAGCTAGGCATTCAGCTTCTTAGATACTCAATGCTTTCTAGGAGGAAAAGAGTTCCCTTTAATAAGATGGACATACTTTTCTACATGTTTGGATAAAATGTCTATTAAGTGTTCTGACTACAAGACATTTCAAGTTATTTGGACCCACTTCTCATTGTATTTTGGTTTCAAGCCCTCGGGTGTCTTCTCCAATCATTCCAACCTCATATGGTCAGCCATACTAATTATGGATAGTGGCGTTTTGATGTTGTTGACACAGGCACACGTTCCTTTGTCCAGAATATGATTGGCAGTGAAAGAGTTTGGTTTACATAGAGACCTAAGTTAGCGGGCACTATGCTTTCACTTAGAGATGGTGTTTCGGTGCCCCCTATGGGTGGGTGCCCGGTTCAGTTGTATCATGGGGCACCGCCTTCAACAGATGGCTAAAGTGCCCTCGATGAAATGTAGGAACATTTCTTTTATGCTGAAGTGCAGGAAAGAAATGTGAGGTCTGCATGCAGGACCATTGATAAAGAAAGCTAATACCAGGGAGAGACTTAAGAAATGTGAGTTTTATTAGAGCTGAGGACCCTGTGGCCAAGGGGGCCGTAGTTCGGCCTCAAGGTGGAAGAGCTTCAGAGCATGGGAACAGGACACAGCTTAAAGTCAGAGAGAACAGGGATGATAAACTCATGGATGGCATGGGGGAGGGGAATTCTGCAGTGTCCACTGGACAAAGGAGGCTTCTAGCTTTTATAGCTCTCAGACGTTGTTAAGGGGTTGCCAAGGAAGTAGGATATAGGGAATGTGAAGAATGTCAGGTAAAAAATAGTCATTTTCCCTACATTAATCACCTGGAACCAGACCAGCTAAATCTCTCCCCATCCTAATCTCTCCCCATTCCAAAGCTCAGGAAAATTTGCGGAAGAGGAGGCGGTAAGATTGTAACAGCATAAAGATGGGGAAGACCAACAAGATGCAAGATATTTCACACAAGTTAGGGCCGCAGTAGCCATAATTGGACTTTGCATGACCTTTGCAGTGATTGACATGTCAATGACCCCCCCAAAATCTAGCACGGATGACAGGCACTAGGATCCTAAGAGGCAAGGGATTAACAGTCACAATAGTGTTCCCATACTAAAGGGGAGCACAAGAAAGGTCTCTGAGCAATGCCACTGAGTCCTTACACCTCATTAGAGGGGAGGACACAGAGGGAAGTTTGACATTCACACTAAAGGATGCTCCAGGGAATGGGAGAGGGTAAGAGGGGGGGACTGGAAGCAAGGGAGGGAGGGGGTGAAAAGAAGGGGAAAAGGGGGAGAGGGTGCAAGAGTGAATAGGGAGGGGTGGAGGGGGGAGGGAGGGGACTGGGGTACCTATTAAGTTTGTATGATTGGGAAAAAAATAAATAAACCTAAAAAATAGTCATCTTGTAAGGTTGGCCACTGTCAGAGCTGGGATGGAAGATTCAGGGAAAATGAGTTGCTTCAGTTTGGTGGATGGCTGTTACAAACCCACATGGTCAGTTCCAAGACCTGCCAGCATCTCACCAAGATGGAAGAGTATCATGGAAAGGTCTGGCTCTGGCTAGCCAAAAGGGGGTCAGAAGGTTGGACCAGTGGTAGCTTTGGAAATTCAGACATTTGGCAGGGCGTGGGGTCCTCAAGCTGGTTTTGGACAGAAGTGAAGCTAGTGGAAGAAGTATAGAAAGGAAGCAACAGAAGGGCAGACGGATGGTGTACATGTCACAGAAGGTTGGGGAGAAGCAGAAGCTGATATCAGGGGATCCTGCTGACCCCCCAGGTGTGGACACGTGACCCACAGCATCCCTCAAATGCCCTGTGACACATGAAGTGGGACTGACTGCTGTTCTTCCTCACGGGAATGAAAGTTCCAGTTTCCCAGGCAAAATCTATGTTTTGTTATAAATAGCACTTGTTCTTTTATCTTCTTTCCTCTCTGAATTATCTCCGAAGTGAAAATCTTCTTTAGTTGCAAAACTCAGAAAAAAATCTTGTTTTTCCAAGTTTTCTATTTTAAGATCCCTTCTTGCAGAAAATTCATCTGATTGAAGAGGTATTAAATAATAGGTATTTGTTGAAATCATCTCTAGACTCTGTTCTGCCTTTGAGATTTAGATAATTCTCATAGTAATATATGGTGAAAGATTAACATATGCTTGTTAATTCAGAACTTTTGATCCTTTAAGTTGGAAGAGTTTTCCATTAGAATTCTTGGGAATTTTTCCCTCTTTTTGCTCTAAGATGTGGAATGTTGAGGGATAGTAGCTTGGATAAGAGAATAAGTTGTTAGTTACGCTCATTAAAGTATCTTCTGGTTGTTGCCGTAATAGTATATTGCCTGTATTTCTACCTCTAGTAACGGGCTTTATGTGCTAGATTTTAATATCCTTGAGCCTGGGCAAATGCACAAGTCTTTTTAAAAGAAACATGGTTTACTTGCACAAAACTGATCAGTTTTGAGAGATCGTTAATGCCCTTGAAGTGGTTTTTGTGGGTGTGAAACAAATGGTGAGAATTTTAATTGGTCCCTCTTATTATAGTATTGAAATTAAGTCTACTTAATTTATCATGTTCATGCCTTGATTTTATATACTTGTATCTATCAACAAACATTGTGATACTTGATGTTAATTGTACATGACTTCAAATAGCGCTTGCAAAGCTATGAGCAATTTTGTTCCAAGGTATGGACCCATTTCAGTTTAAGAACTTGGGAACTTTTGAAAAATGTAAGTTAATTTCCCATTTCAGAAAATAACATAAGATCGAAGTTACTAATTCCTCTGGTCATTTTTACCCAAACTAACCAACATAAAAGTTATAATCAGAAAAAGAAGAAGTATCTTCTGTCTTCCACATATGTAGTAACTTGCCCATCTCTCAAAAAGCAGAAAGATGGCACATAATTGGCCAAACCTTAAACATTAATAAAAATCATAAGGATCGTGTATGTGTGTGTGTGTGTGTGTGTGTGTGTGTGTGTGTGTGTGTTTGTCCAAGTGTAAAAAACTTGGAATAAAACTTAATAGCATCCTATCCTTTTTTTTTGTAAAGTTGTCTAAAGAAGGTTTTCAGAATGTATATTACTACGCATATATTCATATATATTAATATATAGATATATTATATTTTGTTTCATGGAATCATTGTTTCATTTATGCCCCTTAATTCAAATTAGGAATGGCTTGATATTTTTAATGGGTTATGTCATCCTCTCCCTTTAAAAATATTTTGACATTTTTGTTTTTTTCTGATCTTAAAGGGTTTTTTTTCCCCTAAACTGAGCAAATTTTGTGAACTCAATTTAATGCGTTGAAATATATGTTTGGAACCATATTTATTGACTTAGTTCTAGTTAGTAATGTGCTGAAAAACAAATAGCATTTCCTTAAATAAAGAATTCCGAGTTTCTAATTTTGAAATGACTCAAATAGATCTACCCCCGACAAAGAAAATAGATTAAAGAGCAAATTTGAGTATTCTAGCAAAAAAAATGCATGTAATTACATATTCACTTGGAAGCAATGTTAACATTTGAAAAGACACTTCTGGCAGGGGTTGGGGAGAAGGGATGGCCCAGTTGATAAAGTGCTGCTGGCAAGAAGGAGGACTTAAGATGGATCCCCAACACTTGCATGAAAAAAAACTAGGTCTGAGGTGCTTGAGAATGGCTCAGGGGTTACAGTACCTGCCTTGCATGCATGAGGGCCAGAGTTCAAATTCCCTGCGTCCTTATAAATGGTGTGTAGGAGTACATGTGTGTGTGCACGTGTGAGGGTGTCTGCACACATTCCAGAGAGTGACGTTGAACATCTTATACTCTCTGTCTTATGTATCGACGCAGAGTCTCCTCCTTGAATCCATAGCTCACCAGTTCAGCTAGTGTTGCTCAGCCAGTGTCGTGGCTTGAATGGGCGCTGGCCCCCACAGGCTCCTAGGTCACCAGCGCTAGGTCTTGCTGTTGGGTAGCCCCACCCTGCTTCTGCTAGTTGTCTACTCTTGCAGTCTGCCGCTAGCTCTCTCAGCCGCCTTAATGATGTCTGTCGTGACCTGAGCCGTCTCCAGCTTAGCCGCCTACCATGTCTTTTCTGCCATAATGGACTGTATCGTCCCTCTAGAACCATAAGTCAGATAGCGTTCCCTTTCTGCTCTTAAGCTGCTCCAGCATGAGTGTTATCTCTCAGCAGCAGAAGCAGTGGTTCCAACAGCTGGTATCCTGGGGATACCGTCTCCGACTCCCAAGGGCTGAGAATATAAACGGGATGCCATATCTGTCTAGCGTTTAGAGAAGTGGTGGGATTCCAACTCTGGTCCTCACGCTTGCGCAGCAAGCACTTTATTGACCAAACTAGCTCCCCAGCCCAAAGTTGCTGTTTTTTTTCTATCACCAGATATTTGCTCAAGCAGTGGTACATGTAACCCTGGAAATATAAACAATCCTGCGGTCTGAAGAATCATTCTATCATGAGTTTAGTTTAAACTGAAAAAATTTTCTGTGATAATAAACATCCATTTAGATTTTTATAAAGCTAGCAAAGTATATTGATAGTCAGTGCCTATGGGAGGGATTTTTGTCTTTTTATTCCATTCCTTACTGCTGACTTTTGGCACATAGTAGGTATTCATCAGATATTTACCAAATGAAGTAAATGTAATTAAATTGTGTGCCTCGATTACTAAAAATAATTTGCTTGACTTGGGGGAGAGTGCACAGTATTGATATCTAAGCTGTGCCGTTAGAGGAACCTGCTGCATTGAAATAACTTAATGATTCTTAAGCATAAGTCAGTGTGGTTAATAGAGAACACCAAAAATGTGTAGGAAAAGAGCTCTTGCTAGTGAGACCAAGAAACCCAGGACGAAGGCTGGGAGAGTGTGTTCCATGCTGAACTGTGCAAATTAGAGAAGGTGGGTCAGGAGCAGGACACATGTGATGGGCACGGAGGGGTAGGGGTCCTGGAAGCTGGTTCTCTGGAGACTAGAGGTACAGGCCTCAGCGTACAGTCTGTGGAATCTTCAGGATTTCTATTCCAATGTGCCTCTCATCAGTGGCCTTCTGGCGTTGCCTCTTAGTAAACCAAAATCCACACGACACGTGACTGGGGCACAATCTGTTTTACCTTCACCTTAGCCATCGTCAGACCTAAGCAGGGAGAACAAATGCTTAGTCTGTTATCTCTACCTCTCATGGTCGTGTATTAAGAACTCTTTCAGGTAATGTGAAGTGGCTGTTTGAAAGGATTGGCGTTTAGGAAATAACAACTCTTAGAAATTGAGAGACCTGGCGGTGAGGAAATGGCTCATTCGGTAAAGTGCTTGCCTAGAAAGCAAAGGACTTGAGTTCAGATCCCCAGCTCCCACATGAGAAGTCAAGTGTCATGTCTTGTACTTGCAATCTCATTGTTGGGGAGGTGGAAAGGGGTGGATTCCTGGGGTTGGGGTTTGCTGGTCAGCCAGCCTAGCTCATTTGGCAACCAATAGGTTCAGTTAATGGTCATGTCTCAAAAAAGAAAACATAACAAAACAAAAAAACTGGAGAGCAACTGACAAAGACTACTGGTATTGACCCCAGGATGCCACACACGGGCACGCAAAGATCCACGCACATACACAAAGAAATGAAAGAACTGAGTATTAAGCCAGTTGGGCATATTATAATTTATGGACAATTTCACGGTCCCTTTCTTCGTCAAATTAATTTGTAAAGAGATTTCACTGTGGGCAACACTACAAGTTTTCCATCCTGGGGAGACCTTCAGGTCGGGCCTGACAGAGCTCGTCTCTGAAATCAATAGGTACCAGGTTAATGTTTGGCCTGTGTGTGTATGTGTGTGGGGGTTTGTTTATAGATATAGATTCATCTTTCTTTGCCATGCTCATAAATTTCATTTGTTTATAGGAGTAAGACATGTGGAGATTATCTAGGCAATGAACTATGTATAGTCACCATCTGAAAATCAATAGGAAGGCAGGCTTTGGGCTTGGGCAGGACAAAAGAATTAGATCTGTCACTTGTATTTTACTCTCTTATCAGCTCTTGGTTTGACTTCTCATGGTCTCTTCAGATGCCAGCGTCCTGAGGGAATGGGAAGGATATAAAGGTGTTCCCAATCAGCTGACTTTTTTTTGAAAAGAACATGTTTGGTCAGAAAATGTCTGCTCCTTATCATGTGACATGATTCTGAAAGGTCATCAACCTGTAAGCAACCTGCAAAAAAATTTCTAAAATATTCTAACCCTGGGACTTACCTAGGGTAAATATCACAAATATTAATCCCAGACATTTGGAATCTCTCTCTCTCTCTCTCTCTTTCACTTTTTCCTAGCGGTATAAATTGACTTAGTACCACCTAACAATGCCATTTCTCAGCAATGAAAAATTCCCTTTGACAGTAAGGCCAAATAAATGACTGTGAGTTACTGGATTAAGGTCACCTCAGGGGCCATGGCTTTGAAAAGGCAGTCGGCTTTAGTGCCAGAACAGGGCAAGGCTGGGATGAAGAAAGCTCAAAGCTCTCCCTGGATAGTGGGCAGAAGGCACGAGGTCAAGGATGGGTCTCTGGTACTTAACAGCAGCTTCCCGGACTCTGAGGGCTGTGGTGGGAGTAGGTGATCTACACAGTTTTCCCAGGCTGTCTGGCCTGGTGTCTTTGAAATAGGACCTGACCGTCTCTCCTCTTTCTTTCATTCCAAGCAACTTAACTCACAATGAAGAGAAAATGGCTCAGTCAGTTTGGTGCTTGTCACATAAGCCTGAGGACATGAGTTCAATTCCCCAGCCCCTCCTCACTACACACACTTGTAAAGCCACACATGGTGGGATGTGAATGTCATCCTGGTCTGGGGAGAGGTGAGGATAGGAGGATCCCAGGCTTAGCAAAAGCTGAATATTTTCAGAGTGGCCAACATTGTCCTTTGACTCACACATACACACACGCACGCGTGCACACACACACACACACACACACACACACACACACACACACACGATGGGAGAGAAGGCAAAGGGAACTAATTCAACCAACATGGTCCCAAAGATCCTTTCTTCTTTCTGGATTTCTGGTGTATTCTTCAATGAACTAACAAAACACCCAGCATCTCCTGTCTTCCTCCTGCCTCTGTGAGTTATCATAACCTTCTTATTATTTCAGATACTAGGATTTGTTATTAAGATGAATCCCAGAAAGGAATGCTATGATGATCACAATTTCCATGGAGGACCAGCCTGGCTCTTTATATCTTGCTTCCACGTAAATTCTCGAGCAGGCAACAATTCCTGGTTACAGTTGATGGTAGGATTTAGCTGCGATAACATCTTTTCACACTTTGTTTTATGTCTTCCTTTATAATTCCTAATCGTTTTTATTTACATCTTACCTTTTCTGTCTGTGGAGATTGGTATCTGGGGACCCTTAAGAATACAGCTGTTTGAATTCTCATTGAATCTATCACATTTGCCCCAGCAGTTCATGGAGCAACACTCGCATTGTGGGGTCTGTGTACGCATACTGTTTCAACGTCATTACGTACCTCTGTGCTTGGTGGTAGCTTTTCATCACTGTGACAAGATTCCTGAAGTAGGGGTTGGTTTCAGAAGTCAACTTGATACTTGAGGGGATGAATCTATAGAAATTGCTTGTTGAGCAGGCCTGTAAGAGATTGTCCTAATTATGTGATTGATGAGGGAAGACCCTGCCCATAGGGTAGAAGACCCTACTCTGATAAGATGGAGAGAGAACTTACCAGTTTTGGCAAGCTGCCATGTTTCAAAGCTAGGGCGCCAGTTAGAGAATAGTACTGACTAGACCATTGAAGGCCGAGATTTTGGGCACGTGTGTGAAGAATAATTTCTTTAAGGCATTTCCTGAACAAGTATGTGGGCGATTATCTAATGGATGTGGAAAGACCCAATCCCTAGAGGGTGGGGCTCTCCCCTGGGCAGGTAGATAAGATGGAGAGAAACTTGGTTGACTTTGGCAGAATGGACTGAACATAGGCCTGTCTCTCAACTCCTCCTGTGGATGTGGTGTGTCGAGTTCCTCCAGTTCCTCAGTGTGAGTTGTTTGGGCCTTGTATTCACATCAGCAACAGAAGAGTGTAGCCTTTGCCTGCTGTGGATGTGATGTGGTCAATTTCCTCAGCTTCCACTGGTAACACTCCTGCCATGATACAAACTTTAACTTAGGGAACTTCTAGTCCAGGATGAGGCCCAGTTGTCTTAGAGTTGGTGACAGGGCAACACATCAGGGCTGGGGACATGTATTAAATCAAAGATGCAGGGGCTGGAGCAGCTAAGCCTTTGCCTCACAAGCAGAAGGGTCTGAGTTCAGATCCCATATTCCAGGTAAAAATGCCCAGTGGAAATGTCGGCCTGCACTTCTAGTTCTGGAAGTAGGCAGCCTAGGAAATCCCAGAGCAAAGCAAAAATGAAGTAGAGCAATCCAGGATGATTCTAGAAGTCATTCTTGGGCCTCCATGGGGACATACAGTACCCTCTGATACATGCACTGCACAACACACACAGACAAATGCAGAGTTCTCACGTTAGGCCTGGCAAAGAGCAAACTCTCTGAAAGTTGTTACGACCTGCTTTGTTGTTTTCGTGAGAGAAATAGAGTCTCTCAATCTTCATCTCGCCCTCGCTGTGGTTGGATGCGGTTAGTCTGCAATTGTGTGACCTTCCTAGGTCAGCAGAAATCCTTCCATCGCATGAGAAAGCTAGCATGCGGACTGCCTTTTTCTCTGCTCCACTCCTGGGAGTCCTGAAGATGTCCTGCCTCGTTTACTTCTTGTTCCTTCTGCTACCAAGGAAGAACTAGGTTGCCTCTCCTTTTTCTGCCTTTTCCCCATGGGTGCCTTAGGATTAGTGTCTCGACTGAATATTTTCCTGCACTTCATCTGTCATAACAATAATAAGAAAAGAAGCAGAGTCCGTTTATTCTGTAAAGCCCTCTAAAATTTGAAGAACTCTTGCACCTTGAAGCAACAGAGAACCCAGCTCCTAACATTCAGGATCCCCAGAATACCTCATGTGTTTGTTCACCTGGTACCTTAACACTGACCTGTGCTTCCCATAGACTGTCTGGAGGGTGAGTGATGTCACAGTGTCTTCAACAGCTGGGTGAGAGGATTGAGAGATCGGATTTCACCTGCGGAGTGACAGGACATTTTTTTAAATTATTTTTTTTTATTTCTGCTCATACAAACTTACTAGGTAGACCAGTTCCCTCCCTCCCTCCTCCTCCCCCCGAACCCCCTGTTCCCCCTCCCCTCACCCCTCCCCCTCCATCCCCCAGTGCCTCCCCCCCGATTCCCAGAGAGTCCTTTATTGTGTATTCCTGACTCTCCTCTGGGTCCTCCTCTCTGATGACGTACAAGGAGCCAGTCCCTTTCCCGTGTTCCCCTTAAGCATAGGGGGAACTATGGCTGTCAATCCCTTGCCTCCAAGGATCTTGATGCCTTTAGCAGATGCTAGACTTTGTGAGGTCAATAGTGTGTTGGACATTGCGCAGGGCATGCAAAGTCCTATTATGATTGCTTCGGCCCTAACTAGTGTAGAGAATCTTGCAAGTCGTTGCTCCTCCCATCCTTTTGCTCTTACAATCTTACTGCCCCCTCTTCCGCAAATGTCCCTGAGCTTCAGGATGGGGAGAAATTAGGCTGGCCTGGTTCTATGTGGTTGATATAGAGTCTCTGAAGTTCTGGATTGTGGTTTGTTGATTTTCTTTTGCAGTTTTGCTGCTCCTGCAATGCCCTTCACTCCATCCTGATGGGCACTGTATGTCACCCCCTGGCCAGAGACAAAAAGCTGTTAAACTGGAGTCTTGTTATAATAGCACATCCAAGCGTAGATGTAATAAAAGTAGGAAACCTCAGTGAGGGAGGGGTCAATCACCCATTTGCAAAATGATTACTTTTTATCTGCTTAACTATATGCCCTCCCCTTCTGGTGAGATCATACCCCCTCAGTTGTATATGATCAGGAATGAACGTCTGTGAACTTAACCAGGTGTCACATTATTTACTTGCATTCCTTGTTGGAGGCCTATTTTCTCTGCTGTAACATGGTCCCCTCTCTCCTTGTTTCTGGTGTGGCCCTCCAACCCCATCCCTCCTGTTCATAATCCTTGCAATTACTGTATTACATAGGTTTACCTTTGAGTGTCTCAAAGGAGTGACAGGACTTTGACCCTCCTTGCTCTGCTGGTGCAATGGAATCATCCTGACTTATGTCTTCAGCTTGGTGTTCAGAGGCCTGTGTCCCATGAATGCTGAGTGTTCTCCTTATCTAAGGCCTCTCCAGAATTGTCTGTTTTCTATTTCTAACCTTTGGGGAGGCTGGAAGGGGTTGGGGGTGGAAATAAGTTTTCCCGGCTGCTTCTGACTTTCTCCAGTTAGAAGAGATGCTTCACTTTAATCTGTGCGCACTGAACTATTCTTCTAGTCTGGCATTGAACAGGAGCACCCCCCTTTCCCCGGGGTTTTATTTAGCATTTCCTTTGTAGACAGTGGTTCCAGAAGGCTCTAGCTCAGGGCTGCTGGAAGCTCCTGCTGCCTGGTGCAGCGCTGCAGCAGCCTTGCTGCTCGATTCTTCCTTGCCCACAGTTTGCTGTCTCCGTTCTTCTGCATTGATTCTCCTCCCCTCCTATTTTCTGGATAAGTTTCTACTGATGTGATTTGTCAATCCCCTATTATTCTTCCGTGGAGGATGCTTGGGGATCCCAAGAACATTAACCTGTTCTCTTGGGCAGGGTGTTGGGGGGAGAGGAGAGGAGAAACCTTATCAGTCCCATCCCTCTGCATTGACTTCACCCTCAAAGGATGAAGAGAGATAGTCAGGGAAAAGCCCCTAGTCTCTCCCAGACATAACATTGGCCTCCCCTATGTTTCTATCGTTGCCCTTTGGACAGGCACGGATTTTAGCAACTGCATTGAGCTTCCTTCTTCCTCTTGCCTATTTCACTTCACAGGAGATTCTAAACTTGTTAAGAAAGGCAAGTCGCTTGGTTCTATTTGTTGATTGGCTACTTGCAAGTATAGCAAAGGGCTGGGAGATGTGGCCCAGGAGAGGTTTAGTTTTATTTTTATCTTAGAGGAAAAAAAAGAAGGAAAGAAAAAGGAGACAGGAGAAGAGGGGAAGAGAGAGATGGGGCAGGGGGAGGAAGGAAGGAAGATAGAAGGATGGGAGGGATGGAGGGAGAGAAGGGGGAAAGGGAGGAGAGAGGAAGGAAGGAAGTAAAGGAAAGAAGGGAGGAAGGAAGGATGGAGGGATGTAAGTAAAGGAGAAACAGGAGAGAGGAAGGAAGGGAGGAAGGAAGGGAAGAAAGAAGGAAGGAAGGAGCTAAGAAAAGAATGAAAGAAGGAAGTGAGGAACTAAGGAAAGAAGGAAGGGAAGGAGGAAGGAAGTAAGGGAGGGAGAGAGGACAACCAGCCTTAAGATCAGGCAGACATCCTTTCCCAGGGGATGTGGTAGCATTTGCCTGCCTCTATAGGCAGGAAGGTCAAGCAGTTTAGGGTAGACTGAACACCAGGGCTCTCCTCCAGCCCCCCTCCTCTGCCCTGTGCTCCCTGTCTTCCCCCCCCTGCATTCTTCATTGTGTCTCTCCCAGGTTCTTGGGTTTCTTTTGTCTTCCTGAGTGCTTGTGTCTTGGGCCCCAGGAGCTGCTTCTACAGCATCTGCACCCCCCTACCCCACTTTCTCTCTCTCCTTACCTGGGCTCTACCTCCCGCCCCTTTTCCTTTCTTAGCAGTTTGTGATTCAAAGAATCCAAGATCATCATGGCTAAGGAAATGCTTGAAATGAAGGCTCTTAACGCACTTCCAGGAATGTCTTAGCGTACTTCCAGGAAGCAAGACAGGAAGTCTTTAAAACTGGCAGTGCCCCTCTATGTATCTGCAAGCGATGTTCTTGATGGAGTATTTTCTCTTTAAAAAACAGGACCCCTGAGAAGTGGAAGAAACATGGAGTAGGGCCGACTCTTCAGATTAAAAAAAAGAATGAAAATAAAGCTGCCAGGGGCTGGGAGACCTCTCAGCTCTTAAAGTCCACCCTGTAAGCAAAAGGACCAGAGCTCGGATCCCCAGAGCCCAGGTAAAATGCCAGATGGGCAGGGCGGCCCTGTAATTCCAATAGGGGAAGTGAGAGCTTGGGAACTCCCAGAGCGAACTTGCTGGCCAACTTAGGCTTTCTTACCGAGACCTAGGAGTCCTGGGTTTAGAGACTCCGCATCGAAATGATAGGATGGAAGAGCAATTTAGAATGGTTCTTGATACCACTCATGGGCCTTGACACACACACACACACACACACACACACACACACACACACACACACTAAAATGGAAAAAAAAACCATGGTGTTCTGGAGAAGATGCCCCTATTCTGGGGTACTACAACACCTGCCAATGTCCCCTGACTTCTCTGCCACCATTCGTAAGCCTAGGAAGGTGACAGCAGATGCCTTGTGAATGTAACTGGCTAGTTGTGGTGTGTTCTGAGAGGCTTCTGAAATCAACCAACCTCTTCCCCAAGCAGGGCGAGGCGTTAATGGCTTGGTTGGGGTTAACCTCTAGGAATCCATTTCCAGCCTCCTGCTTGTTCCTTCCATTACCTGCAGCTCACAATGCTTTCTAAGTGATTCTCTTGTTTGTGCTGAGGAGGAGGCAGGGAGGGAAGAAAGGATGGCTCCGCCAGGCTCTTGAAGCCATTTCTAACTGATAATAGAGAACCTTTCCTGGAGCTTCCCTCAAGGACTTCATGAATAAACACCATACTGCTGAGGTGGGACCCCAGCCCCACACTGTGGTGGGCATGGAGCTGGGACTTTGTCCTGCCTCGAATACTTGTTACTCCAGTTGTAGCTCAAGGACCAGAGCTGCTAAGTCAGAAGACCATTGGGAGACTTGCAGTGCTTAGAATACGAGAGAATGAACTTTATTATTTTTTAATAATGTGTGGGGGGGGGTGGGCACTGTATCACTGTGGAGGACCGAGGTGACTTCAGGAATCATCCTGGATTTCTTCTGTTTCCTTTTTACTTTGCTTTGGGGATTCCCCGGCTCTACCCACCAGGGCCAGAAGTCTAAGCTGACACCATTTCTGCCTGGTGTTTTTTTATGCGGGATCTGAACTCAGGACCTTCTGCTTGCAAGGCAGTCTTAGCCCCTGAGCCATCTCTCTAGCCTGAAAATGAACTTTAATATGCACAAGTTCCTCTTCTGTCAGGTTAGTGTAAATACATCTAGTAACGAAGTCATGGGACACTTGTAGCTATGCTATTTGGGTTTTCTGAGGTGTGTGAATTCTGTGATATGCTTCCTATATTGACATAAATATCAATGATACAGTATTAGGCAGCTGACCGTGACTTCATAATTAATAATGACAACCATCCTGGATATGGCGATTCAAAATCGAGGTTTTCAGAGCTGGAAGGCCAGTGGAATTTCAAGTCATTATTTTCTGAATATTTACGAGCACATCGTGAGAATAAATTGGATTAAAAAGTTGACCAGCCTCACTCTTTCCCACTGTGACTTATTAAAAATCATGACTCCTGTTTCCTCCCTCTACTGTTGTGTGAGCCTTCCCACCTCAGACCTCAGCTGACATAAATCTTCAGGCTTTAAATCCATTCCAGATGTAATTATAAGTCAAACAGAACAGACTGCAGGTGGAGAAGAAAACAATCATAAGCTACAGGCGGGAAGACAAATGCGGCGTGATCTCACTTACTTGTGGAATCTGGGAATGTTGAGCTCATGGAAGCAGAGATCAGAGATGCTGGCTGCCAGGGCCGTGGCAGGCGTGTTGGTAGAAGCATGCAGCCTTCCAGTTGAGCTGCAAGGCTTAATTCAAGAGATCGCTTCACAACATGGTGCCTGCAGTTGACAGTGTGTGGTATAATTTGAAATTGCTGGCAGATTTTAAATATTCTTACTAATGTGCACACACACACGCGCGCGCACAGAGAGAGAGAGAGGAGAGAGAGAGAAAGAGGGCTGGGAGGATGGCTTAATCTGTTAAGCACTTGCCTTGTAAGTTACAAGGACTGAGTGCCATTGAGTTCCCACGGAAAAACACAAAGTGTAGGGTGTGTGTTTGCAATCCCAGTGCTGGGGAGACTGGGACAGGAAGCACTCTGGGGGCACTCTGGCCAGCCAGTGTAACTGGTGAGCTCCAGACCCATGGGAGCCTTGTTTCAAAGGAGACAGGCTGTGTTCCTGAAGATGACACACGTTTCTCTTCTGTCCTCCACACGCATGCTCAGCACACATGGGCATCCACACGTGCACATGAACGCATGTGCATACAATCTTATGCATGGATAAATGATAGCTATGTGAAGTGATACACATGCTAATCTGCTCAGTCATCTGTTGAACTGTGTGCATGATGCAAACATCAAGTGTGTTTTTAATTTTTTATGACTTTTATTGTGTTGTTTCTTCGACAATTTATTATGTAGAATTTTTAATAAGTTTATTTACTTATTGTGTGTGTGTGTGTGTGTGTGTGTGTGTGTGTGTGTGTGTGTGTGTATGTGTGTGCGCGCGCGCGCAGAGGGCTCTGTGTGTCCCTGTGGAGGACCAAGGATGACTTGGGGAATCATCCTGGATTGCTTCTACCTCCTTTTTGCTTTGCTCTGGGGTTTCCCAGACAACCCCCACCAGGGCTGGAAGTACAGACCCCTGCCATTTCTACCTAGCATTTTTAATGTGGGACCAGGGATCTGAACTCAGGATCTTCTGCTTACGAGGCAGAGTTTTAACACCTGAGCCATCTCTTCGGTCCAGTATGTACATTTTTTATCTTATTATACTTTATTGTTTGGTCTTTAATGTATTGTGAGCTCTCTTACTGTCTTCCCTGTTACTTCCCCAACCCCATGTTCCCCCCATCCCTTCCCACATCAGCTGTCCTTTGGTCAGATTCATGATTTAGGCCCTGTTTTGTGACCCTCTGAGTCTCAGCAGGGCTGTTTGTGTGGCCATCAATCAGAGCCTCCACTGGCGACTGGTGGTCTCTGGATCTCTTCTGCAGGCTTGATTGTGTGAGCTCGTGTCTCTGCAGTCAGGAACCTGAGCCAGAAGGATCATACACGGGGAGCCATCTTGGGCTGTTGGGACTCCATCTCAGAAGTCTAATCAAATAATGAACTTGATAATTTTTATGAGAAAAAATGCAGTGTCCACTTAAATGATACTCAAGTTTATCTGTTACTCTGAGAAAGGCTTGCTAGCCTAGCCGTCTTTTCAAAATGGAAAAAAAATATTCCCGGCATAGATGGACATTAGTCTAAGGATTTGATTAATCAGTGACTGACCTTTGTAAAACACACAGAGAGTTCGTTAAGTTATAGTATGTTTATAGGACCTTGTGGATGCATTGGCTTAGTAGGGAACATAAAACCATAGTGGAGTTTGCACAGACAGAAGAGTGCAGCTCCGGCCTGGGCCCTCGGTGACTTGGGCTTATTTCTTGTATAAATGGAGGGTCAGGAGTGTGTCCACTCCGTTTCTTGGAGTTCATGCTGATTTCAGTAACTGCGCTTTGTGACTTCCTAACTTGGGGGCCTCTGGTGTGAGGGGAGTCGCTCATGCTGTGGGTTGTGCCTTCGCTGCGGGTCCTTAGTGCCGCCCCCTCCCTCCCTTTAGCGAGCGCTGGAGAACAGTTATGGGGAACCGGAGTTGTCAGACAAACTGGCCTTGTGGAGAACCGGCCCTGAGTGTGTTCAGAACTGATGGCGGCGAAAACCGCAACTGCTCATGGGGAAAATTGGGGCAGTGGGTTGCAGAGGTACCACGCAGCTCCTCCATTCCCAGACCCAGCAGCAAGATCAATCTGCGTTTTGTTAGTGTCTTTGCGATCCGGTTCCCTGATCCCACTTGCATTGCGTGTGGTGAAAACGCAGCGCAAATCTTTTCTTAACCCTTTGCTCTTTCCCTTGGGGGAGGGCGTTATTAACACAGCCGGAGCACTAAACCAATCTTTATTCTCCTCCACGCCACGGTTCGCGCAGCCCAAGTGGGAACTGGATGAAGGTTCGGGCCTGATGTTAGTAGGGGGAAGCTGGGAGCGGTGATTAAAGGACCAGTGTTCAGAGCCGGTCGGCTGCTGTACTCGTGCGTTACATGATGGCGCGCAGATAGGTTTGTGTTCCTTTAAGGGGCTAGTATTGATTTTCACTTCACCAGCTGGGGTGCGTTTTAGTTGATATTGGTAAAGCTCTTTTGATCCCCCAGTTGTCTCATGCCATAGAAAGTGCTGGGTTTTTTTATTTCGGGGATAGAGGAATAGAAGCTATGGATTTCCTCCGACTGCTTTTCTGATATGACTTTTCTGAGCCAGTCATATCAGGCACGTGGCAATAAAAAGCCATTGAATGTAATGGACCGTCTGTCCTGAGGTTGGGAATGGCTGCAAAGTGGGAAAATGTGATGACTTGACATTGCTGGGTGACATTAGCAGTATCTCTGTTAGACGCTTACCTGGGACTACCCGGGAAGGTCTATTGTGACATCCAAGGCAAGGAAGAACAGAAAGGCAGGTGCCAAAAAGTAGTGTGTTTTTCTGCAATGGAATACTTGTAAGTATGTATATGTGTGCTGTGTGTGTGTGTGTGTGTGCGTGTGTGTGTGTGTTACGGAGCTACAGCTTTTGCTTCAAGTCTTTTTTTTTTTTCCTTAATGGTCTTTATAGTCAAGAGAGCAGTGCAATGGGTAAAATGTTGGGCACACAAGCATCATGACCTGAGTTTGGATCCTCAGCATCCATGTTAAAGTCAGGCCCGGGGACAAACACCTATAAACTCAGCTCCTGCGGGAGGCAGAGCCAGGCAGATCACTAGATTTCATTAGACAATCAATCTAGTCTATGTAGTGAGTTCCAAGTTACAAAATGCACGTAAAGGGTTGGGGTTGTAGGTCAGTAGAAAAGGGCTTGCCTTACAAGCAAGAAGCCCTAAGTTCAGTCCCTACTGCTGACAGAAAAAGAAAAATAAAGGAAAAATGAAAACAAATGCTTTGTCTGGACAGGGAAGATGGATCAGCTTATCGGGTGTTTGCAGTACACGGTAGAGAGTAACAACTAAGACACTATATTATTGAGCTTGTAATACACTGATGTATTCCTCTCTCTCTCTCTCTCTCTCTCTCTCTCACACACACACACACACACACACACACGATAGCACAAAGAAAGAAGGGTAGAGCTATGCAGGTGTAAGATTTCTGTATTTTGGCAGAATTAAACTCTTATCTCTAATAAACTGTAATGATGTGTAGCCCATATATAGCACAATGCCTGGAATAACTAATAAATAGCCAAGTAAGTTAAAGAGGATTAAAATAGGCACACCAGAAAGTTTGTCTTTAACACAAGTGAAGGCAGTAAAGGAAATCCAAGGACCAAGAAAAGTGAAAGGCTGGAGTTAGAGACAGCTCAGTGGAGGTCCCTTGAGTCACTTGTGAATTTGATTCCCACCATTGTGGGGGTGGGAAGGTGGGGTGGGGACAGAGACCCAAGTGCACTTTGTTAGCCCAAAAGGCAAAGCAAAGTCCAACTGTATGCTGTTTGCCAGAAACATTTTTGATTCAAACTTGCATAGAATAAAAATAAAAGGAAAGAGGAAATGATACACAAATACTATTAATATAAGACATTTTAAGAACTACTTTGAAAGACAGAAGGACATTAATGCAGTATTAAGAGTCTATGACAACTGTGTACGCATATGCACCTAACCACAGAGCCTCAAAACCAAATGGACAGAGTTGAGTGAAGAAACAGACAGCTCAGGAACATGAGCTGAAGGTTTCAGCCTTGGCTAACTATAAAGCAAAGCTTTCTACAAGCAGCCAAGCTGTAGAAAATGGGAGTGCTTCACTAGCTCCAGGTTTCTTCTGGTTCTATTTGTTTTCCTTCCCATTGTAATGTCTTCATTTACCTGTCAGTTTGCTTCAGATAGCCATAATACTTAAGGTACTTATTTGGAAAGCAACTACTTATTTCCAGAGTGAGCAAAATTACTAAAATTATAAACTCAAAGTACCATGATTGACATATTCTCATGTCCTCTGTTAGTAATATCCAGTCCTCTAAAAGCCTGACCATTGGTCTTCAAGAAGAGTAAGTAGCTACCTAGAAGAGTAGCCTGACCAAACTACAGCCAGCCAGAAAGGTGAGCAAAACATCATGCTCCTCCATAAGATTCAAGGACACACAGCATTTGGTGATGCTGGTGGTGGGATCTCTCAGCAAGTCCTGTAGATCCCGGGACTGTTAACACCCGCACTAGAGATGGCTCACAAGTTAGGCACGTTCACTGGCCAAGGAAACCTTTGTTCAGGTGAGTATAGCAGTCATTGTCATGGGGGAAAAGCAGGGAGAATGAAGAGGAACCCCACAGAGAGGTGTTCCATCCTGAGATAGTGGCGTGGCAGCTGGGAGGGGCCTGAAGACTCTGGTTCCCCCTGGCAGCCTCTGAACAGGCTTTTGGGCAGCCTTATGATTTCATTCATTCTCTTGCAATGTGGCGAGGGTGGCATATGCTGTAGGACAACCTTGATCATGAGCATGAATGAATCTACTCAGAACGGTGTTTCATTGGAAGGCAGTACCTTTGTTAGTTCTGGGACATGCGTAATCCGTACCCAAGATGCCTGCCTCTGTGTATCCACCCTTGCTCCGGAAGATAAAAACCTACATACAATGAATACACCGTATTCTTACCTGTCTCCTTTGTGATAGACACATCTGTGTAGTCACTACCACAAGATTCAAAATAATTCCATTCTCTGGAAAGTTCTCCATTGCTCATAGAGACCTGAAGAGACTTATCTATCAGTGTGTCAGTACAAGCATCAACTTGATGGTTGAGGGTTCAAACTGTGGGCACATTTATAGAGAATTAGTAGTTGAGTTAAGCCCAGAATGAACCTGTAGGAGATTGTGTAAGTGATGGGGAAAGCCCAGCCCACAGTGGGTAGAACTAATCCTCAGGCAAGTGAATAAAGTGGAGGGAACTGTTTGAGAAAGGGGGCATCCTTATGTATACTAAGGATCGTCCCTCTCTCAGCTGTTACATAGAGATGGCGTGGCCAATTCCCTTGGCCCTTTGGTGATGGCGCATGCTCTCCTGCCAAACTAGACATTTGATGGTAATTTATCAGAAACAATGCAGGTGAACTGCAACACATACTTAAGTGTTCTCTGTAGCTCACGAGAGCCCTTCTGCTTGTCTGGAACAACAGCAAAACGTAGCAAAAATAAACCTCAAGGATGTTGGGGTCAGCCACCGTTTTGAGACTCTTTGTCAGTTACCATTACTATTAAGTCAGAAGGTTCATTGAAGTGATGGTTCCTGGGACAGAACCTCACTCCAGAAAGGATTCACAGTTAATGCAACCGCAGCAGGAGCAGGGACCACAGACCCTGTGGACATACAGTGTGTATCCCATCCCTGCACCATTCAGGCCTACTGTCATGTAAGTGGAGATCCCCTAGGGAGGGAGGCAGGAAAGACTCCTAATCTCAGCAAGCCATAGAACTGGGCTGGGGAGATGGCTCAGTGGGTAAAGCTCTTGCCTCACAAGCGAAAGAACCTGAGTTCAGATATCCAGCCCCCTCGTAAAAAAATGCCAGGTAGATATGGTCATGGCCTGCGCTTCTGGCCCTGGAAAGCAGAGCCTGGAGAACCCCAGAGCAAAACAGTAAGGAGATAGAACAATCTAGATTGCTTCCCAATATAACTCTTGAACCCCCTACAAGTATGTGCACTCTTGTGCACATGCACACACCGCATGTAAACATACACTGTACACCTTCTGTCCTGGTAGAAACACAAGAAGCCTGGTTTTCTTCTACCCCATCTCATGGGCACCATAGAGAAAAGTCTAGATGGAAGTATTCTGGACACAGAGAGGAAGTGTCTACGGCTCCCACCCCAGGACACAATGGTGGGAAGGGGCACCTTAGCCACTCAACTCTGCCGCGACTGGTGGTGTTCAGAAACGATACGGTAACTGTCTCCCTGCTGCCCCTCAGCACCTCTGTTCAGTTCAGTCATTTTCGCCAAAGCTGTTGGCTTGCAAAAATCTGCTGACCACGATGCCAAAATATTTATAAACTCTACCTCTCTCCTGGGAGGCAAAATGGGAGGGAGAGCAGTATAATGTTGCTTGCTTTAAAATAAACCTTAATGGAGAGCAGGTGAGTGGCTAATGTTCATCTTTTTAACATGAAGCCAAGGTCCTGCATCTCTCTGTCCCCTAATCTATGGGCTTGGGGTGACTAGCCCACATACCATTTCTTTCACAGCCCTAAGCCTTTTTCAGCTGGCAGGTCCACAGCCCTTAGGTGACAGTGCAGAAGTGCTAAGTGCGGTTGATTGGTGTCATTACTGGTCTCTGGTAATTGATTACTGTCCGTGGTGAAATATTCAGGACCAGTCCAGCGCCAATAGCAATCACTTAATACATCATGGCTGTTTGCTCCCCATCTCCCGAGGCCTATCAGCCACATGCCATCTGACCCCACTAGGCAAATTGCCCACGGCTGCTTCGTGTGTACGATTTGCTGTGTATTTCCTGGGGTTTCCTGTGTTAATCAAAGCCACTGGCTCAAGAGAACATGGAAACGCAGGGGAGGTCTCGCTTTTGCAAGGCCAGGTTCAATCTGCGATTAGCCTCTTTGGCCTTCTATTTTGCATGGATATTTGAGATTCCCGGACATGGTTTTGTTGCTTGCAGCAAATGGTCCCACACACGGTGGTTATATTAGGAATATTAATTGTAAAACTTGCGATAAGTTGATTGGAATAAAATCCCGGAGGGTTGTTTGTAATGCAGATTTTTTAGCAACAAGAAGTGGGAGAATAATGAATAACAACCAGAACTAATCAGTTTTGTGCAGCGTCTGTGTGTCTGTGTTTAATCTAGTGGTAATGACTAAAAGTAGTTATAAAAAGAAGTAGGAACTCAGTAGCGATACCATTTTCTCGGTTTTCTTCCAAGACGTTTTCTCCGTGGATCTTGACAACCACACTTGTCCCTGGTGTACACTGAAGAACTTAATACTCAATGTAAGGAAGAGCATGCTAGAAGGAGGAGGAGGAGGAGGGGATAAATAGATGGCTGTTCTGTCTGAGAGCAATCTAACGACAGGCGATCGCACACACCATGACCAAATTAGAAAGTCAAACAAGCAAACACTTTGTTCTGATCTACAAGAACGAGAGCCACAGAGGTTAAAAGGCTCGCTTGGTGTTTTCTTCTATTTACCCAGACGTGGCAGAGGTGAAAGAAACATGTGAAGGGGTTATTTATGCTTTAGTGGGAGAGGATGCTGTTGGGTCTGACGGTGAACTTGGGAAATCAGCGACCAATGATGATGAGGAAGCATCGCCTCTGACAGCCAAAAGACAGGTCTATTTCTGTAGCTACTCTCAAGAGTTTGCATTCCGAGATTTATTTAAAGAAATTGCTAGAAGGGTCTCAGTGGAGATCTTTGTTGCCTCTTTTGGTGTGCTTCATTTGTTTGTTTAATCACGCCCTGGTGTCTAGAACACATGGTGGGATTCTAGCTCATTCTCCGCAGGGTAACGCAAGCGTGGGTAAGTGTGTCGTGCTGTGGTTGAGACTCTCTGTGGGCTCCTCCCACACCACAGGCAAAGTCTAGAGAGCGCGGAATCTTCATCCCGGGACATCTGCACATTCCTCATTAGGGGCTGCTTAGCGGAATGATACAGACAGCTGGTTTAAGTGATTCCCCAGTTATTCAGGCATGTTTCACAGTTGATTGCCATCCTGTTGCACTTAGATACGTAGATGAAATACTTACAGAGGCCCTGGCCTTTGGTTCTGTGGGATGGGACGTCAGTCATCGTGTGGAGGGTGGGTTCATGCCTTCGTCTGCTCACGTGCACGAGATGCGCTCCAGGATCTGAGGACCTGGTGGCTTGGAGCTTCCTCCTGCATGCTCTCACAGTTGCTTTCTGCTGTGGAATCTAGTGTTACAGTAGCTTTACTCACACTGGGATCGAGAACTAAAACAGCAAGTCCTGCCCCCTCCCCCCTCCCAGGTCTTGCCTTCTTGCTGGAAACATCTCCACTTGGCCTCTGCTGTGCGAGTTTAGAAAGTCTTGTCCTGGCACTCAGGAGGGTGCCCATGGGAAATCCCTGCACTTGGGAGTGAGAGGCAGGAGGATCAGGAGTCTTAGGCCAGCCTGGGCTACGTGACCAGACTCTGTCTCCGGAAAATCAGACCAGGGTCAGGGAGGAGGTATGGTGATGCAAGCATGAGGACCTGAGTTCGGATCCCCAGAGCACATAGAACTCTCCATGCTGGAACGTGCGTGTGTGATACGGCACATGCTCCTGCGGAGATGGGAGAGTCCCCGGAGGCTCCCAGCCCCGCTGCTGTAGAGTGCGCAGTGGAGAACAAGAGGTTCTGGCTCAAAGGAGATGGAAGGAAGGGCACCAAGGCTGTCCTCTGACCTTTACATGTTCCTCATGACACATGTATGGTTGTGCTCATGCACATGAACACACACACACAAGATTAAATCATCGATACACCAATCTATACATGAATTTGGTCCATTTTAAATTACTTTATTTTTTATTCTCTCTTTTTAGCATCATGGGTGAGGGCATGTGTATAAGAGGACATTTTAGTGTGCGCGTGTCTGAGGAAAACCAAAGATGACATCAAAAATCATCCTGAATTGTTCCGCCTCCTTATTGCTTTGCTCTGGGGTTTCCCAGCTTCTTCCTTCTAGAGCCAATAGTGTGGGTACTGCCATATCAGCTCAACATTTTTACCTGGGATCGGGAATCTGAACTCAGATCCTTTTGCTTTAACCCCTGAACCATCTTCCCAGCCTTCATATAGCTTTTAATGCAGCATATTCTTATATCTGTTCTATTTTTAATTTTTGTTACTAGTCTCTTACTGTGTCCACTTTTATATATATATATAATGAGAGAGAGAGAGAGCGAGAGAAAGAGAGAGAGAGAGGTCGCGGGCATCCCATGAGGGATCTGGGAGAGGAGTTATTACATATTCACCATAGTAAATCACAAAGTCCCCTAGCAGCTGCCTTCTGTGTTTGCTGTTCCATTGCTAGAAACTCACTTTAAATAGAAGAGATTCTGCTGGGGAAAAAAAAAATGGGTGGGTCTGTTCCAATCAGTTGAAGGTGTTAAGAGCCCAACCAACATTTTCCTAGAAAAGAAATTCTGCTTTGACACTGTGGCTCAGAAGTTCACCTGGGTTTCTGGCTTCCCCACTCACCCCACTGCCCCCACAACCATATGAGCCAGTTCCTTAAAGTAGGTCTCATGTTGGTCTGTTTCTTTGAAGAACTCAGATATATATTTAGTTGGGTTAACAGAAGGAAATTAATTCACCTGGTCATGCAGTCAGTGCTTTGATGGGTTATGTTGGAATGAACCAACACCTAACATGTCTAGAAGTGATGTTGACTTGTAGACAGAGCAGGTGAAACACTAAAATGAAGTCCATGTATTCTCAAATGCTGGTCAGTGTCTTGGTGCTTTCTCTCTCTCTCTCTCCTACACACACAGAGTTGAATTTTATAATCTTGTTGACTTGTTAGTATTCTATTGTCTCAAAGCAGCTCAGATAAACAAGGAGGAACGACATGGCCGTGACCCGTGATTTCAGATGTCTCAGCCCAGTGTGGTCTAGTGCTGCTGCTCATAGGCACGTGGACGGGGAGCACGTCACCACAAGGAGCCTGTGGGTGAACCAGCTGCTCAGCGCATGGCAGAGAAGGGGACGAGTAAAGGGCCAGGAGTCTAAAATCTCCTTCAAGGGCAGGCACCATCCCCCCGCCCCTACATGACCTAGAGTGCTTCATTTAGGCCCTACTTTTCTGTAGGTTCCACTGCTTCCAGGGGTGTCCGGCACTAGTGACCAAGCCTTCGGCATAAGAGTCTTCAGGAAGAATTTAAGAGCCAAATGAAAACAATTACTGTACACACCCACACTCACATATGCACACCATACTCACATATACACACTCACCTCACATGTACATAAGCACACACACTCTCACTCACATGTGTATACACACACACTCACATGTATACACATACACTCACATGCACACACACATTCATACATGTACACACACTCATACATGTACACACACTCACATGAACACTCATACATGTACACACACACACAAACATGCTAGGAGCTAAGTCTTTGGCAGAGGAGTCTTCAGGAAGAATTTAAGGGCCAAATAAAATAGTTACTGTGTACACACACACGTACACACTTGTAGATAAGCCTTTGGCATATCTTCAGGAAGAATTTAAGAACCAAACTAAAGCAATTACTGTACATACACACACATACTTGTGGACACACATGTATACACATAATCACATATGTACACACATGTACATACACATATACACATGTATACACACACACACACCACACACACCTACCTTCACTGAGCTTGACAATATCACCGCCCGTCTCTTCTTGGCATTGTGACCCTCTGATTCCATCGCTTACAAGGTACTTTCCTCTATTCCATACCCTCGGCCTCTTACGTACCAGTAATGATTACTTTACTTTCACACTTTTCAGGTGCTATCTCCTATTTTGACTTCCAGTTTCTGGGCTTATCAATATGACTGCTGGTATATTACTTCTCTGTATTTGTTTCCTCCCAAATCATCTTAGATCCCAGTTATAATTTATTATCATTTATTTCTACCCATTTCTGTCTCTTACATCTTTTCCTCCATTATGCTTGCCTGAGTAAGTCTGGCTGCTCAACTAGCCTTGTTCCTAGACTTAAGAGAGCGACACGGCGGGTGACTGTCGTTCTCTCTTGAGACTCCTGACCATAGATTCTCCGTGGTACTCCATGGCCCGCCACACTAGTTCTTCCTTTCCTGCCATGTGTGTCTCTTCACTTTCCAAACAGTGTTTCGCACCCCCCCCAGCCTTCCTGTCAGCCTCCTGTGTCACCAAATCTAATAGCCACTCTTCAGCATTTATTTCCACTCAGCAGCCTGCAGTGGACGGGCCGGGACCTTCCCCCTCACAGCATTCCTACTGGTCGGAAAAGCCAGTGTATTTCCCGGTTTTGTTTTATGACATTCTGTCAAAGATATGTCGAGGTAGTAAACTGTAGTAGCAGGTCAGTGGTTGCCAGGAATACAGGGAAAAGGGGTGATGCACAGGAATCCTTTGTGAGGTGGTGAATCTGTTCTGTATATCCTGCACTTGTCAAAAACTGCAGATTACTAACAGTAAACAAGTGACGTATTATATGCAACATTTCAGAAAATACTTAGGAGAGACGGCTGGGGGGGGTGAGTGTCTCGCAAGCAGGGGATTCTGAGTCTAGACCCTGAATTACATGTAAAAACACCAGGTGGAAATGACAGCGGCCTTACACTTCTGGCTCTGTAAGTCAGAGCCTGGGAAATTCCAGAGCAAAGCAAAAAAGAGGTAGAGCAGTCCAGGATGATTCCTGAAGTCATTCTTAGACCTCCACTGGCATACACAGTGCCCTCTAATACACACATGCAAAAATTACGTATATATATACCCATTTCTGTCTCTTACATCTAATATATATATCAGTCAAAGGATGGCAAGAAGACAAGAGGTGTCTGTTTACAACTACATGAAATAGATTCTCTGCAGGGAGTGGAGACGAAGGATAGTCTGGGTACTTTGAAATGAGCAGAACAGACACCTTGACATTAAAAACAAAGCTAGCTATGCTAGTGTGCACTCGTAATCCTAGCACTCAGGAGGCTGAGGCAGGAGGATCACATGTTGGACACAAGCTCAGGGCTATACCGTAGGACCCTCTTCCAGTAAACAACAACCAAAACCCTAAAGTGTGAAGTAGCTGAGTCTCGGTACTTGAGTCAACTCAGTCTCCTTCTCCATGTAATATCAGCATTCTAAAGCAACTGTAACATACACATATTGGAACAACTGAGTAGGCAGTGAGAGGGGAGACAGACAGTTACCTGAGGAGGAAGACACACATGATCCACGTGGTAACTGATTAGAGTTTGAAACAACAGCATGTGCTGATGATCAGCTCAATACAGACAGAAGGCTACGTGCAGAAGCGCCAGGTTCCTATGCACAGATCTACCCTTTGCTCTGCTAACTAAGAGACCCTAGAAGTGGTGCCCAATGACAACAGGTGCATGTACATCTCAGGTTTGTTTTCTAATTTCGTTCCCCTGTGTCAGAAACTAGGGACTCTTGAAGAGACTCTTGCAGAGCTGGTGGGAAATGCAGAATATAAGCCTGAAGGAATTTTGTAATAGGAAGAATTAAGGAACACACACAGGACACACAGACAGACAGACAGACAGACAGACAGACACACACACACACACACACACACACACACACACCCAAATATCAGGTTTATGTCAACAGGACATGGGAGCCAACTGAAAGAATTCCCAGTGGCCGAAGCTAGAAAAAGCTGAACAGAAATAAATAAAAGTAGCCTTGGATAATAACTCAAAGTGCAAGATAAACATTCACTGGTTCATACTGATATAAATAAATGATTGAACAAATAAATAAACGGAGAGAAAGACACCTCTCCCACACAGAGGAATTCCAAATCATTTTGGTAGATGCTCTGCTGTCAAGAGGTGGAGCCTAATTCCCTTTGGAAGGGTAGAGGACAGGAGGGAGGAAGAAGAGTCACTTCCCGGCAAGAAAATCTGGCCAGCACTGGCTGAGCCAGGGGTGAAGGTTCATGTCAGCAGGGACAACTCAAGAGTGTCATCACGCAGTGTCTTTGATAAGAAGGGGTGAGAATGGAGGCGGGAAGGTGGCTCTGGGGAGAAGAGCTCAGATCCCCAGCAAGGATGTGAAAAGCCAGTTACAGCGGCGCAGGCCTTTAACCCCAGTGCTGGAGCAGCAGGGGAGGGAGGCAGGGCATGGTCGGGGTTTGTCACCAGCCTAGCCAAGAACCAGCAAGCTCTAGGTCTCCTGAGAGACCCTGTTTCACAGGAATAAGGAGACGCCCAGCATCTTTCTGTGGCCCCTCTGTGTGTGTATGGTGTGTGTGCGTGGTATGTATGCTCATATTCATGTGTGTACACACATGCATGTAACACACACACACAGATACATATTTAAAAAAATAAAAAGAAAGGATAACACTTCACCTCCGTGGTTTCTTGTAAGAACAGTCTAGCCTTGAGGAAAGTAGCAAATCCGGATTGAGACACATTCTGCAGGCCATTGGGGCTTCTCCGTGGAGCTGCCCCAGACTCTACAAGCCAGCTATCTACAACAACAAACTCAGAGCAAATGTCCTAGCCAAAGAGAGGCCCAGCAAGACTGAGCGAGGAAATATCACATGGACTCTTGGATGGGATCCTGGAAAAATGACATGAGGTGAAAATGAAGGAAATCAGAAAAAGTATGAATCTTAGTTAATAACAGCATGTCAGGGTTGGCTCATTAGCGGTGACAAATGCAAAACGGAGCATGAGCTGTAACAGGAGGAACCCAGTGCAGAGTTTATGGACTATTCCCGGTTGTCTTTTACTCTAAAACTATGTCAGGGCTAAACTGTGTTCTGCCCACACCAAATATTCATACGTTGACGTCTTCAGCCCCTGTACTTCAACATGCAGCCATGTTTGGGGACAAGGTCTTTGAAGAGTTGGTTAAGTTAAAGTGAGGCTATAGAGGCTGAGTCATGTTGGACTGATTTGACGGGTGTCCTTAAAAGAAGAAAGCGAAATAGTTGTGAATGTGGCTCAGAGGTAGAATATTTGCCTAGTGTGCACACGGCCCTGGGTTCTGTCCCTAGCACCACAGAGGAAAAAAAGGAAGGAAGGAAGGAGGGAGGGAGGGAGGGAGGGAAGGAAGGAGGGAAGGAAGGAAGAGAGAAAAAAGAAAAAAGAGGAAAGAAGGACAAAAGGAAAGGAGGGAGGGAAGGAAGGAACATAGGAGAAGAAAGTGAAGAGTGGGTGGGCGCAGAGCCAGGACAGTGTGGGAAAGGTGTAAGGGGCGGCCACCTGCACACCTAGGGGAGGCCTCAGGGGCTCCTGACCCCATCAGCCTTGGTCCTGGACACCCAGACCCCAGAGCTGCGTGGTCTGAGCCACCCAGTTTCTAGTGTTATGGTCTTTATGGCGGACCTCGCTGACCAATACATTACTGAACATTACACGTTAATTTAAACCAACACGGGGGCTCTTTGTGTTCCTAGTCTAGGACTGTTGCTGGAAACTGTCAGCTCGCTGCTGCAGGTGGCACAGAAGTGTCTGCTCTGACCACACGATTCTGTCCCTGTCACATTGCCTGGCTTGCTCCGGGGTAGCTTCCCTGCCTGGTGCCACCACTGTCTCGTGTTCACACAGTTCCATCTCCCTGCTGAGGAATGGGAACTTTTGAGTCTTGATCCCTGTTGAGTCTACAGCACCATATACCAAGGCTGGCTGTGTAGTAGACACACTCAACGGGGAACTGACTGCTGCACTAGCCTGCATGGTTGCTGAGAAAGTCATAACAAAACTGCTGAAGGGAGCAAGGAGCTTGATAGTCTGGTTACAGCTCTTAGTCTAGCTTCGCAGGAGGGCATGCGTCATCACCAAAGGGCCAAGGGAATTGGCCGCACCATCTCCACATAACTGAGGGAGGGATGATCCTTACTTGGGAGATCAGCACAACCGGCCAAGTATACACAAGGGTTCCAACTTCTTCATCCAATGCTCTGTATTTTATTCATCTGTCCAGGACCTAGTCCCACCCACCACGGACTGGGCCTTCCCCATCAACTAGGCAATCTCCTGCAAGTTTGTTCTGGGCTTAACTCAACTCATTCTTTTCAAATGTGCCCGAGCTCAAACCCTCAGCCATCAAGTTGACACTTTTGCCTAACTACGACAGTGTCACACGGTCATGAAAGCCTTCTCCCCAGAGTTGGGGGATTCTTCGTTAATGAGATCCGAGGATGAGCAGACTTTGCCATAGACAGAGCAAGGGTTGGATCTGTGATACATCTATACTTCATCTAAGGGGAATCCCAACCAGGAGCAGATGCTGGAAAGGGCCCGTACAAGCCTCAGAGCCTAGAATAGAAAGCTATAGCAACAGCCAAAGGAGGCGGAGGACAGACAGGGGCAGGAAGTCTTAGGACCGAGGACAGAATGTGACTTCTGCTTCTCAGGGGGACACATCTCTGTACATGTGGGTGTAGAGCCTGTACAGCCACAAGAGCTCCGGTGAGGGACTCCAGGTGAAGTGAGGGGTTCCACAAGCTGTAGCCCCTAGGCTAAGGAGCCTGGTAGAACCTAGGCTCTCCAGACAGCTTGCAGGGGTCAAGACCCAGCTCAGGCTCAGTGGGACTATTGCAGGCCTTTGCTTAGTAATAGTGGTTGTTCTGATTCTGTTTTGCAGTGCTAGGATAGAAATCCTTATGAGACTGAACAACCAGTAAAGAACAGGAACTTAGTTCTCACAATCCCACACGCTGGGAAGGTCACCATTGAGACGCCTGCGGTCTACTCCAAGATGGCACCTGCTGCAGTCAGGGGAGCACTGTGCCCCCATGTGGTAGAAAAGCAGAAATGCAAGCTAAAGGAAGGTTGCCTGAGACCAGTAAGGGTCTGAATCCCATGTGAAAGGAGACTTCATAGCAGAACACCATCTCATGGACCACATCTGGACCTTGGATGGAACATTCAAGCCCTGGCAATTCACCAGTCCTGCTGCTAGTGTCTGAGCCTGGCTAGAGCCAAGGAAGTTGTTAGTAAACATCTCCATGGGCAGAGAAGGGATAGGCCGGGGCATTCAGAGCTAACCCCTCCAGGCACAAAAACTGTGAGATGGTGTGTTTCAGCAAACACCACCTGAAACTTACAGGTGGGACTCCAAGCCAGTCACAGCTAGACTGTGGTCTAAAACCACTGGACTTCATGGCTCTCTCGCCTTTAAAAGAGGAACACTACCCTCCTTGCAGGGTTGTGGGAAGAGCTGCAGATAATGCAGGAGGAACAGCTCAACACAGCTAGTTACATATGAGATGCTGAAGACGCGATGACCATTTGCTGATGTCCCGTGGGAAGTTCTGTTGCTGTCAGTTTCTCTGAAAGTCATGAGTCGCGCAGCCTGTGGAATGTGAAGGGAGGAGGTGTACCCGTTTGGTGATGTCATGGTGTGAATGTGAGTTGATTCCCACAAGCTCATGGGCTTGCGTCCTTAGCTGCTATTAATGTTGGGAAGACGGTGGCACTTTCTAGAGGTAGCGTCTTGCTGGAGACAGGCATGTCACAGAAGGGAGGTTTGGGAACTCATCCTGCTTCCTCGCAGTTTGCCCTTGCTCGCTCACTCTGCCTTCCTCATGACTGAGGCGTCCTGAACTAGCCCTCTGCTTCTCCTCCAACCATGCCTTCTATTATGTGATTCCCAGCACAATGGGCTGTATCCCCTCTGGTGCTAGAAGCCAAATAGATTTCCCTTTCTCCCTTAGGTTGCGTTTGAGTGCTGTCTTACAGCAGCAAAAGAAAAGTAACTGCAAACGGTTTCATCAGGAGTAGAAGAGTATCAGCATGTCTGTTTCTGGCCGGCAAGGTTGCAGCAGCTAGAAAGGGGCCGGTTGGCCTGGGAAGTCTCTGGTGTGAACATCCTCCCTAGGTGCCACCAAGACAGGCGGGAATGTAGGACCAGAAGGCAAGCCAAAACCCTTTGCCTACTTGTGGGGGCCTGGATTGGAGGCCCTGGAGGAAGGGTGACACAGACCAGTGAAGTGGGGTGCCATCTCTGTTTGCATGTAGCTGGGACTTCATGTGAGGTGTCTGGAGGGTGTGATCAAATGTACCTACCTCCCAACCCCCATGTCCAGGGTAAAGAGCAGAGTGGCCATCTTGGGCCACTGTGTTTCAAAGCGTTTCTAGATCTTTCTTCTTGGACTTGCCGTACAGAGGGAAATGGTGCTTGAAAATCACTTGCCACCTTGGAGACCCTTCTCGCTGATCTGAGGGGCCTCCATGAGGGATTTCTGTTAGTGGTTGCTGGACCAAGACAGCAGCAGCCAGAGTTGATGCTGAAACATCCCCTAGGTTGGGGGCATTTGGCACCCAAGGAAGACGGTCACATGGGCCACAGCGGCTAAGATCAAGGAGGAGACTTTGTTCCAGAGACTTCCATGGACTTTTCAGGCGCTTCGTCTGGCCGTCTGTGAACTGGAGCCATGTCTGTGGGTACCTTCTCTTCCCAGCAGAGAGACGAGATGGTTTGTGGTGATAACCTCTACTCCCTCTCTGCCTTGGTATTTCCTGTGATTAAATTTCCCTGGTTTTCTGGGCAGGGACAACAAAGAGCATGGCATAGCCTGGCAGGCCCATCCGGACATTTAATCTAAGCATTGTTAATTAGTATTACCCGCGAGAACAGTGGCCCAAGCAGGGTCTGGCTGCGTTTTTGCAGTCCTTGGTCTAACATGAAGGACGCTCTTAAACTGAAAAGGTCACACTTTATCATAATTTGGGAATCTTTGTCAGGTGATTTAAGACCAGGTTTCTTCCTCTGGGCCCTGCTGACGTGTTACAGAAGATAACTCAGTGTTTCGGGAGCTGTCCTGTGAATCACGGGGTGTTTAGCAACACCCTTGTATTATCCTCTGGGGTTGGTACAACAAAACACTGAAACTGGGCAGCCTTCAAAAACCAGAAATTGATTTCTCGCTGTTCTGGAGGTTGAGAAGGTCAAAATCCAGCCAGTGTCTAGAGTTTCCTAAGGACATTGCTTTTCACTGTACCTTCGGATGGAAGCAAGTCAAGGAAGGTCCATGAGCCCCTTTTACAAGGCCACTTTTCTCATTCATGAGGGCCCCACTCTCCTAAGCTAATCACCTCCCAAAGACCTTATCTCCCTATATTATCCATTAGAGATTACTTTTCACATATGAATTGGGAGAGGACATATAACTATTCTGACCATAGCACATGACCTCTCCTGGAAGTAAGTTAGCTCTCTATTCTCCCATTCCATAGCTATCCCCAGACATTGCCTCGTGAGACCCGGGTTGGGGGGGAAGAAACAAACACACCTAGTTGAGAAACAGGGTTGTTATTTCCAAATGATTAGAAAGTGGATATCGAAGCAAACTTAAATTAATGTTTGTGTGTGTGTGTGTATGGTGGCCAGAGGTCCACATTGGATAGGTGTCTTCCTAATTACCTACCTTATTTGAGACAGGGTCTTTTCTTGAACCTGGTACTAAAGGATTTGGCTAGAGTGATCGACCACAAAGTCCCAGGCATCTCTCTACCTTCTGTACCTCCCAGTGCTGGGATTACACTTGACAACACCCTGATTTTTTTTTTTTTTTTTTTTGGTTGTTAGGGATTGAAGTCAAGTCTTCATGCTTGCACCGCTGGTACTGCAATGGCTGGGCCATTCTCCCAATTCCAGTATGCTTAATTTTAAAAAGAAGTAACAGTAAGACAAAAATGAACAGAAGCATGGAACAAAGGTATTGAGCACACCTGGGGTTGGAGGACTTGTCCAAGAGGCTGGCATTGGGATCAGGAGACAGGTAGGAGAATGAGTGGGGAACAGACAAGTAGGGGATTCTGAGTCTGATGGCCCTGATAAGGAAGTTGCCTTTGTTTAGGGAGATGGGATGCCATTGGATAGTCGGAGAAAGGCAGTGAGCTGACCTGACTTCCAGGCTAACAGGATTGTGAAGTCCAGTCACTGTAGGTGCTTCCCTGCTTACAGCTACCACATGACAACATGTGACCCTTTTACCCACAGAGACAGTTACAAGCTTTGCATCTGGGCCGACTCGACGACCAACCCTCTCCGCCTAAGCAAGTCCTCTGCACACTTAGTGAAGAGTGACTCCGCCCTTCAGGTTCTGCCTGGTCCTCATGCCCAGGTGACATTTCTGTTTTTCCGGGGAGCCTTTGATGTTTGCAGCATCCAAGGCCCAAAACTCTTCCCTCTCAGAACTCCTGTAGTGATTGTCGTATCAAGGATCCGGACTTGACTGTTATACTGCCCTATATTGTTTTCTAAGCAAGGCTTGTGAGTATCATGTGAAAAGCTGTCTAGAGGGCTAGGCAGATGGCTCAGTGGGCAAAAGCGCTTCGCTGTGCAAGGGTGAGGATCTGAGTCCACAGCTGCAGAACCCACAGAAAGCCAGACATGTTAGCTCACGTCTGTGATTCCAGACATGTTAGCTCACATTCCTACAAAGAGATGGGAGGCAAGGTGGGAGAGAATCCCTAGAATTTTATAGGACCGCTAGTCTGAAGTAATCAGTGACAATGGCCAAAGTCAGTCCCTGGCTCAGCAAGGAGGAAGGTGCAGAGTAACAAACTGAGGTTTTATATATACACGCGCACTCACACTCATACACATAGAGACATACATACACACATACACATATACCACACACACACACACATACTCATCAGTATAGCTTCACAGACCTGGAGGGCTAGAGGAATAAATCTATTCTGATTCCTTCATTTTGCATATGAAGAAACAGCAGTACAATACAGTACTGAAGCCCATGTAACTAGTTTACTGTGTTCAGAGTCAGTCTTTTTAGATATAGTTATAAGCTCACGAAAGGATGATACTATATCTCACGACTCTTCGCAATCCCCTGTGATAGCACAGTGCTTGACTACTAGATGCTTATGAAGTCTAATTAAATGTAAAAGCAAATTGAATTTTTGGTTGGTTTGCTTGTTCTCAAAAGCATGTGATAGGCCTTTAATTTATCATCAGCATTTTCAATTCACAAATATTATGGATGCAGACAGCCATGTGAAATACTTATCGATGGCTTTGGGTTTTAGAACTTTGCTCGTACTGTGGTTAGATGGAAGAATGAAGAATGTTGCCTTTCTAGAAGGTTTTTGTCCCGATAAATGTAATTCTATCATCTGTACATGATGCACCTATTTTTTTTTTTTTTGGTTGCTTCAGCAAGATTTATCAAAGTAGTTTAGATTGAAAACATATGGCTTTTTTTTTCATTCTTTTGTCTACCGGTGAAAGATGATGGTGTGGGTATCTCTTCTCTGAGCTGTGTCTTTGGAAAATGAATAGTTTTCAGGTGTGGATTTGTGACTTTCACAGGTGTTGATGGCCTAACTCACTAAAGGGAGCGCTAATTCATCCTATGACCCCCAAGTGTTTTGCTAGGATCTGACTTGAAAAAAAAAAACTCCAAGTGGGAGCAATATAATGTCCCATGGGTAAAGATAATTGCTTAATCAAAAATGAAGTGGCTTTCAAGGGTCTGAACTTGTTACCTGAACCTCCACAGTGCGGATCCACCCAAACAAATCACTAATGATTTTCCACTGCTTTCACTCAGCACTGTTTTGACCTTTGCTTCTACATGACCAAACCTATAGCCAGGGGCGTGGAGACAGAATTCTTTCTGCATTGCAGCACAGGCTCTGTGACCAGAGCAAAGCTCCCCACATTTGAAATGTCTCTGTGGAGAAAACTTGCTTGCTCCGGAGGAGACGCTCATGATCCCGTGTCCATGACACATCGGATGGCTTGGATGACTAAGCTTGCTCGCTTAGCTGACCATCGTGTGATTACATGATGAGGAGGATGAACTACCCAGATGAGCCAAGTTGCTTGACTTATGGCTACACTTTGGACTCCTACTCCAATTAGTCATGGAACACATGAATGCTAGTGGTCACAAATCCAAGCTGAAATAGAAATGGCCCCATGAATTCAGCACAGACATGGTCTCACTGGAAGATAATCTGGAGAGTTTGTTTATCTGAAAGATAAAATAAGATATTAGATATTTTGGCAGTATGTTTTAGGTATTCTGGCAATTTTTGGTATATTTCTCTCTATATTCTGAATTTCTCTTTAGAACTATCAAAAGTTTCATATGTGTATTTTCATATTTAAAGCATTTCATTAGAAATTGTCCTCAAAGTTCATATATAAAACTTTTCTGCTATCATTGACTTAAAGCTGGTCAGTCTGGACTACTTGATGAAGTCTAAGCCAGTGAGAGACACTGTCTCAAATAAACAAGATGGGCAGCTGCTGAGGTGAGATCCCAAAGGTTAACCTCTAGCTTCTGCACACGCCCACTCACATGCATGTGCACCCCCTTAACACGCACACATTGTTCCACATGGTATTCTCATACACATACCTCCTCCAAGAAAGAAGAACAATAAAAAATCTGAAAAGAAATTTGTAGCTTTTCTGAAGAAATGGCTTATAAGAGTAAGCACATTTCTCGAAGTGAATGAGCCAAACCCACTGCCCATCATCCCAAACCCAAAGAGTCATTAGAAAGAGCCCGTTCCAACAGGGTGAAGTCATTTTCATAGTGTGATAAAAACAGGGTATCTTCGTGAGAAATGGCTTCCATAAAGAAAGCCAAGTTCTGGTCTAAGAGATGGAAGGGAAGAAGGCTGGGAAGGTAAGAAAAATGTTTTCCTAACCAGAAAAATGAATTATTAAGCAGATTAAAGGGCAGTGGTCAGACTTGGACTGTGAATGGATTTGCCAGGTAGAAATAAGAAAACAACTTATAAAATGGCTCCAGGGGAAAATCTGACTAACACAAAAATTGTTCTCAGAGAAGCAGACAAGAAGCCCCTGACATTTTTCATTCCTGTTTATATTAGTGTGACGCACAAGTCAAATTACACTGTCACTTTTTTTTTTTTTTTTGAGTGGGGTTGAGGTCAGGTCTCACTCTGAAGCTTACGTTGGTCATGAACTCCCAGCCATCCTCCTGCCTTACCCTCCCAGGGATGGCAGCTTGGACCATCAAGCTCAGCTACATGTCATAGTATTTTTGCATTTGGGGAATTTAACAATACTGGGGGTTTAGTCTGCTCTTTTACTGTGTTGATGTAGATACAACCATCATCAATTAAAATACTCAGGACAAGCATCCAAGAAAGTGGGGAGGGGGCTTGAAACAGAACCTGCTGAGCCAGAGAGAAGGAACATCTTTGGACTCTTCTTAGTTTGGTGGGCTGACACTAGGGTGGTGCCTGACAGAGAGAGGCCCAGTGAAGTAGTGGCAAGTCAAAGCCACGACCATGTGGGAAGTGTTAGTAAATCGAAGAGAAAACTTAAAAGGTACTCAGGCTGGTACTGAGAACTAGAAGGGAAGGTACAGAGACTGCAGAACCAACCCAAATCTCTAAATATAGGCGGATGGCATATTCTGTTGCTTTTCTTAGAGTGAGTCTAACTTTCTGATTCCTGATACCTACCTGAAAGGTTACATGTCTGTTTTCTTACCTGTGATCTGAGATGAGTTCAGATTCATGTCTGGGAATTTAAATAATGAAGTGGAATAACTCGAATGTCTGTGCAACATCTGGATCTCTGGACACTCCAGGAAGAGGTAAAAGGACTCAGAAGAAATTCCTAATGGTATAACAAAAAGAGATGAAAGTGTCCTGTGATGTGGACATGGATACGAAGGAGACAGGCATCAGAGCCAGTGAGAATAGGAGTCAGGTGGATCGATGCTGTGATAAACCATCTCCTCTCATTTGGAATAAAGAAAGTGATGCTGAGTTTCTGAAATTAAGTGACTCCCCCATGACCTGTCAGCCGACATGCTTGGGACTCCTCTTAACCTCTGTGTTGTTTGCTATTCTCTTCTCTTCTGGTCCATGTTCTTCAGAAGCCTGGATTGGCTGGTCCAGTGTCTGCACAACAAGCCCAGAGCCCCCGCCCCTGTGATTCTCTCATCCTTCACAGCTCATCCTCCTGAGCTGTTCTCTAACCCCCTGGGCTCTCCTACCTCTACATTCTGGAAACAGTCTTTGCTTTTTCATCTGTTAAAACCCAACTAATTTCACTCACAATCCAGCTCAAGGGCCACCTCATCCGCAAAGCCTGCCCCCAGTTTGATTTAATTATGGAGTCTACCCATTTCTACAACACTCGTTTACAGACGGTTTCTCTAAGGACACATGCATTCTGACTCAATGATGGCCAGGGTCGATATGTCTACCATTCTTTCCTTTTCCTTTTACTCCAATAGCAAGTTCTTGGAAGGCAGGAACTCTAATCTTTCATAAATCATTGACCTCATAGCCAGTCATTAATTGAAAATACATGCGAGGGCTGGAGAAATGGTCAGGGGTTAAGCCTCTATCTCGAAGGGGGAGGGATCTGAGTTCAGATCCCAGATCCCATGTAAAAAACACCAGGTGGAAATGGTGGCAGCTTGAACTTCTGACTCTGGAAGGCAGAACATGGGAAACCCCAGAGCAAAGCAAAGCAAAAAGGAGGTAGAGCAATCCAGGATGATTCCTGAAGTCACCCTTGGGCCTCCATAGGCACATACAGTGCCTTTGAAACACACACATATAAACACCACCCCACACACACACACATGAAAAAAAAAGCCAAATGCTGTCAATTATTACCCATGATCTAATGATACTGTGGAGTCTGTAGACTTGGTTTCTTCTTACATCAAGATTTTAGAAATCCCAGCGTTACCTAGCATGCATCCGCTCACCTTGGAAACACGGCTTTTCGAGCTGGCAGTACAGAATGGCCAGTGTTGTCATGGAGGCAGAAGGCCGAGGCTGTAGGTAGGGAATGGATGTGTGTTGTATGGAGCTCATTTCCCCCATCCACAATAGAGCTTATGAATATTTGAAGGGGAGTCTGGAAGCCATTTCCTTTGAGGAAGGTTAAGTTGAAATGCAAGAAGTAAAGATCAAGGAGCGTTAACGGAAAATCTGTGTTGCGAATTCTTTTACAAAAATAATGTTACCGTTGTCAGGAGACGTGCTGTTGGGGAACTTTACAAATGCCCACGTTTTAATACCCTAATGAAAAGTTTGTTGTAAATTATGAAAAGTGGAAATGCTTCCTCCCTAAGATCCTCAACAAAAGGATGTGCTGAAAGGAGTGTGTGTGTGTGTGTGTGTGTGTGTGTGTGTGCGCGCGCGCGTGCATTTTTTCAAGTTTAATTTGCTGAGGCAAAGATGTGGGGAAGCAGAAGGAAGTCAGGGATAGGAGAGAATGGCTCAGTCTTCAGCATTTCCAGTCAGTTCCCTTTGTGATCCTTGCTCGGGGCTGCAGGATGTGCGTGTGCGTGAATTTAGAGTCCTGGGGTGTGCATGTATACGATCCTAGGTGATGCAAACATTTTCTGATTGGTTCTGGGAGGGGAATGGAGAACTGCAAATCTTCCACTTTTCCACAGCAGACTTCTTTCCGTGCACTCAGGGCCCTTCTTTATCAAGGTCAATGCTGTCAGTTTCTGGGATAGCACCCAAGGTTCCCCATTACTCTGGCTGGCTCCACCTCATCTTATCTCCCTCCTCACCCTGGCTCTAACCAGCCAAGTACCAGTTCCTTCTCTCTCTTGTCTTCTCCTTTCTCATCCCCTCTTTCTCATCGTCTCTCCTCTATTTCCTCTCATCCTCACTTCCTCTACCTTCCTTTCTCTTCTTCACATACTCCTCCTCTCTTTCTTCCTCTTTCTCTTTCTCTCTGTCTCTGTCTCTTCTCTCTCTCTCTCTCTCCCTTCTGCATGCTAGGCAAGCATTCTACCATAGAGTTCCATCCTCAGCCCTTTTTCTACTTGTTTATTTTTAGACTAGGTCTCATCAACTTGCCTAGGCCGGCCTTGAACTTGCCATCCTCCTGCCTCAACCCCTAGAGAAGCAGGGATGGGCTGGGAGGAGGCCTGCGCCTCCAGGTCTAGCCTGTCTCACTCTTGCTCTCTGTCTCATCCAGTTTGGAGTTCACTGAGATGCACCTAAGCAGGCAGCACGCTGATCCGCTTGCATCCCTGGGACAGAAAATGCTGGAGGGACGAGAGGAGGGAAAACTTCCTGTGCTTGCCAAATATCTTAGCCAGAAAGGGTCTCCCCCCCTCAATCGCCCCACAGCCCCTGAAGTTCCTACAAAGAAGTTAACAAAAACTGTTACTCCCGGAAAGCTCTCATTGAGAGGCTACCGTGAAGAGCAGGTATCTGCCATGGGATTGTAAGTTTCAAGCCCTTGCTACCTCCTGAGGTGGCAAAGAAATTGACCTCTGTATGCCTTACTTAGCATCTTCCCTTGTAAGATGGGGTTATCCTAAAGCCCACCTCGCGGGTTTGTAGAGATGGCGCACACAGAAGAGTGCCCAGCTCATAGTACACGCTACGTAAGTATCAAACTATCATCATTGTCAGAATGCTTCTGCTTACTGCTCAAAAATTCAATTTACAGGGATTAGTAGCCTTCTCAACCCACCAACAAAGTGAAGTCCTGAGATAAAGCAGCTGTGGCCCTTGGAAGTCAGGTTGAGTCCGTGATGGTGCTGGCCTGAGGCAGGACTGGGCTTCCTCTGGGCTCCCTGGGCGGCTGAAGAGGATCCCTAAGTGGCTCCACAGTCACATGACGCCACGCTGGGTGTCTTTTGAGAAAGGTGTTGAATTGAGATATAAGTATAGTGAGAGGAGCAGGAGGGAAATCTAATTGTAGGTCGCTGAGAGACCTTCAACCTTGTACCAGCTGGAAGCCGGTCCTGAACACTGCGATTTTGCAGTTTTCTTCTGAATTTTGCTAAGAGATTTCGGGGCTAGATGCCCCAGGAACTCTTTGGGTCTGGAGGGAGATGCTATGTTTCTCATTGGCTGATGTAGTTAGCAGCACAATGACCAAGATGGATCTCATTTGGGAAACTACCTGGATAGAGAATAGAGGATGTATATTCATGCATGCGTGTGTTCGTGCGTGCATGTGTGTATGTGTGTGTGTGTCTGTTTATATCTCTATATATGCATGTGTGTGTCTTTGTGTAGATCTCTGCATATGTATCTCTCTGTATGTCTATGTGTCTCTGTTGATACATCTCTGTGGGTATATATGTATGTTTGAGTATGTCTGTATATGCAGTTCTTTCTCTCTTTCTCTCTCTGTTGCTTCTTTGACTTCTTCACATTAGTTTTTAAAAGGCGTATCCTCTACATGGCCTGGAAATAGAGTTAGGTTGATTACTATTACTCAATACCACGGATTGAAACCTAGGGTCTTGTTGGTTTTAGACAAGCACTCAGCCACTGAACTACAGCTCTGCTCTTCTTTAACATTTCCTTTTAAGACCACAGGGTCTCACTAAGTTACCCTGGCTGACCTTGAACTCACTCTAATTCAGAAAGGCCTTGATCTTGCAAAGACTGTACTTCAATGTCATCATGACCCTCCATCCCTCTTTCTCATGTGTCCCCAACGGGACGAGGCAGGAAGGTGACAGACCTGCCCAAGTAACTGCCCACACTGAACACCTGTCCCCACTTGCTTTCTATCCCTTTTTCATTTGCTTCCCCCACATACCTGTGAAGGGCCCCTCTTTCCTGCTATTGCTGCATATTTGGGATTATTTGTTCTTTCTGATAATATTCGAGTTTTGCTGATTTTGTTCACTCTTGTTTTGCACTTAAGTCTGCTAAATTTATTCGTGATTATTTCAAATTATGTGAGCATGCATTGTTTCCTGGGCTAGATCATGTGCGTGGTCGGCGCATGGGACCGCACCTGCCTCTGTCCCTCAAGCAGGTCGCTGTTCTTCAGGACTCTTCTTAAATGTTGGATGTGGCTTCTCCTCTGTTCCAACAGGACCAGTATGCTCTGTTGGTGGGAAGCCAAGGTCTCTGTTGAGATCATTCCAGAAGATCCAGTGTTGTGAATATTTAACCCCGTCACATGATATTTCAATCATGGTTAAAGGGTGTAAGACTCTTGGAAAAAACTGAACCTGGAACTACCTATATTTTAATTTAGGGACAGTAAAAGGCTGCTTATCCCCTTGTACAAAGTAAAACACTCAGAGTTGGGGAGTTGGCTCTGGGTAAAGAGCTTGCTTAGCAAGCATGAGGACCAGTGCTGAAAAGGCTGAGATACGAAGCTGCTGAGGACAGACTGAGCAGCTGTTCTAGCCCAAACATCTCTACGTTTAGTGAGACACCCGGTCTCAAAAAATAAGGTGGCAAAGTAATAGAAGAAGGCACCCAAAGTCAATCTCTGGCCTCCCTACATGTGTGTGCCCACAAAGACCAGTATACCCATATCCACATGCATACACGGGCATATACCTCCCCTCTAACACAGACACAAATTAAAAATAAAAAGCACACTGAAGCAGTCAAAATGTTCGGTTAATGTGAAGCTTGGGCAGCATTGTCAGGCATTGGTAAGAAATGCGGGAGACAGTGGGCTGCTCTCCTGTGGCCAGCAGATTCAGCCACCCGAATCGTAAACCCCTCCGATTAATAATCCTGACAACTAGCAATGAACCTGGTGAATTTAAATGCATCTGGGGGAAAGGCGAAGGCAGGGACACATTCTGCCTGTCTTCCCTTTGATGAGCTGACTCCCAACATTTTTCTAACATGAAACAACCCCGTGTTTCCAGTTCCTAACATCTGGAGAATGGCAGGGGGTAGACTGCTGTGTTCTGCATGCGTTATAACCTAATGCCTTCATCAGAAATGCAGCGCTCAGTAAAACCAAATCATACAAGTTAAGAGAGAAAAAAAAAAGGAAGTCTTGAGAAGCCAGATTTGCTTGTGAGGAGTCAGCTAGTGCACGTGATCCACATTCGTGAAGATCCTAGGGTGAATCCTGTGAGAGCCAGCGGGAATACCTGATTTGAAGCAATGCATTTTTTTTTTCTTCCTAGGTTGTTTCAAACAGTATTTTTTTTTTCTTTTCATGCAAAACTACACTGCCAAAGTCGTTTGTGTTGGGGATGGTGTGTGTCAGTGTTTTTTTTTTTTTTTTGTCTGCAGTGCCTTTGGCCTTTGCTGATGGAAAAAGCCACAAGTACAGTTGTGATGCAAATGTTTTTCTTCAAGTTAATTACATTACTTGGCCAGGGATTTCTTCACCAGGGCCCTCCCTTCCCCCAGCCAGTGAGCTTCTTAGTCGTCTTAGCTTTTGTGTTCTTAAAAGCACTTGGCTGGTAAGAGGCAGGTAGAGGGGGAAAAAAAAAGAGAGAAACACAGTTTTATAAGGAAGCACAAATGCAGTGAAAGTATAGCAAGGGCATGGTGGTCAGGAGTGGTGTGTGTCAGATTTGCAAAAATGCGCCTATATTATAACGTCATGGTTGCAATGTACATTCCCATTTTAGTGCCCATGAACTCACTTTCCGTGCTGTGTTTTCGGGCATGAGCATGTGTGGTGCACGTGCGAATGGCACAGTACCTCAGGTCTCATTCTGCAAGAGCCATCTACCTTGTTCTTTTGAGAGCGCCTCACTTTTCCTTGGGACTCACTGACCTACTTAGGCTGCCTGGCCATGGAGCCCAGGAATCTACCTGTATTTGCCTCCCCAGGGCTGGGATACTAGCGCACGCTGCCGCACCTAGCTGAGCATTGGATTTAGGCCCTCACCATATCATGGCAAGCAACTTCGCTGACTGACCCATCTCCCCATCTCCCAAATCACTTTTTTTTTAACTTGAAGCAAAATGATTTGGACATGGGAGACAACATAAAGACATTAAGGCAACATTATTATCAGGGGCAATTACAAGGAACAATAAAAACATACTGTGATGCTTTTCTGTGGATTCATTGGGCCACAAGGATGAATCTGCTGCATCTCGCATGACTTGTGCTGTACCTGGAGAAATAGCTTAGGATGAGCAAAACACTGGTGTGCAAGAGACTTCAGCACTTATGTTCACGTGGGAGAACTCTGAGCCTACACCGTGTGTGTTTCATTCAATTCCAAATGGCTTACTTTATAAGCTTCTACACTGGCTATGCGCATTGTGAAGACAGCCATTTAAAAGGAATGATTTTAGTTTTACAAACATACAAGGGCTCATCAGCTTCTACTTTCAGCACCAAAATGAAAACCCTTTAAAAGACGTAGGTTAGCTGGGGATTATACAATACCTTTACTCCTCCTGAATTGTTGCAGTTTTGAATGATTCAAACAATATTGCCAGGACTTGGGAGATGGCTTTGTCAGGAAGCTGCTTGTCCTCAGAACCCTCATAAAAAGTGAGGTACAGTAAACTCTGTCTCAAGAAATAAGATGGGCGGCTTCTGAGAAGGACCTTCAAGGTTGATCTCTGGCCTCTAGACACACTTACATACAAATGCTCTTTTACCTGCATATGCATGAGCACTACACACACACACACACACACACACACACACACACACAATCGACCAGTCAACCAATCAACCAATCAATCAATCAATCAGTCAGTCAGTCAGTCAGTCAGTCAGTCAATCAAGCAATCAATCGGTCAATGACCTTTTCATTATTTGTGTCATTTGCAGTTATGAATAGAGCAGGTTTGTTTCAAATTCAGTGTTCAGTAAGGGTAGATTAGTATTTGAAATCAACTGCAGTAGAGGTATTTCCACCATTAGAATTGGCAACAGCTATATTCCAAGGCTTCCTGGTTATCAGGAAGAATTGGCTGCCAAGTCTCAACCAGCAAAGTAGTGAATGTTGAGGCCCAAATGGGTTGCGTTCATTAAAATGTGGGCGAAACCTAAAATCAATACAAAAACCAATGTAATTTGATCATTGTATTAGAGGATTTAAAACTTTGGGTGAGAAGTAGCTACGTGGCATTTAGGGCAGTTGTCAGAGATGTATCCATGAGTTGTAAGAGGTATACGACTAGGTACCCAAAGTAGTGAATAATCTAATTTTACCCTGTTGAAGTGAAGGTGATCTTGTCTGTCAGCTGAATGATCCACCACATGGAAAGGTGGTCGGTCCCAAATCTTATAGTTCCTCTCGTGGGACCTAGACATGATCATGACCGGAGATGGCTTGCTGCTTCCCCACGCACCAAGAATTGTATTATACTTCTTTCTTGATCTCACAATATTGCAAGTTCTAGGTTGTCTGCCATCTTTCTTCAACACCATAATGGCACACATGAAAATCATAACAGGTGACCCTACTTCCCACCTCCCAACATCAACCATGTGGAAAGGAGATGAAATACCAGTCTCTGACTAGGCAAAACTCCAGAGTTACTGTCTGGTTTCTAACTGTAGTGGTGAGTCATGCTTACATGGCAAATTTGAAATCATTGATGAACACAGAGCTAGGAAAACTGCCAACCTCACAGGAGGGTAAAACAAGTGTGGAAGGATGAGCCCCATAGTTGATGGAGGAGTTATATGCCACCATTCTAGCAGGTTGGTTTTTCTGTATTGACAGCCTTAATTGGCACTGTGGTCCACAACAAAGCAAGACTAAATTGCAGGAGGGGAAACCTCCTTCTTCTAAGGATGTAATATATGCATATAGCCAAAGTGCCTCCAAGGATTAAAAAAAAACAAGTAAGCAGTTCTGGTAGATAAGGTATTATAGATACGAAAGTTGAGAAAAGAAGAGATGCATAGTAAAATAAACAAAGATCATGCCACTGTGTTTTTAAAATTTTTATTTGCTTTTCCATTTTCACATGGAAGAGGGACATGTGCATGTGTGAATGCATGTTCAAATTGTTGTGAGCAGGTGCAAGTGCATGTCTGTTTGCATATTTGTAGGCCCAGTTTTTCCTATTGCTGTGAGAGAACACCCAAAATCAGGTAACTTTGAGGGAGACAGTGAGATTTATTTAGTTTATGGTTCCAGAGGGAAGATGCAATCTTTCATTGCAGAGGCAGCATGGCTGGCTGGCAGAAACTGGAGACAGGCTAAGTCACTGCAAACATCTTGGAGTCTGAGAGCTGCAAGACTCCTGCTACAAAAGCAGACTTCTTCAGGATATAGGGTGGGACTGACTAATCTACCTCAAGACCCGACCCCCTGTGACCATCTTCCTCCAGCAAGGCTCCACCTATCAATGGTGCCAGACCTTCTCAAACACATGAGATTTGTGTGTGGGGGACACATTTCAAACCATGACAGGTTATATTGGGACTCATTCTTGATCTCTCTTCTACTGATACAGAGTTTTTACCTCCTGGATCTGCTCGCCAAAATGATGGTGGGTACTCTCTGGGGTCTTATGTGTCCAGGTTCTTGTATTCAGGAGTCGAAGATTGAAGCCAGAACATGCTTAGAAGATTAAGAGGATTAAGGCAGACTTGATTAGAGAGAAAGAACATGGACATGAAGGGGCAAGAGAGCCGAGAAGAACTCACGGACTTCAGACATGGAATCTCACAAGGAAACTCACAGACATACAGTTCCTGAGGGGCAAGAGAGTCAAAATGGCTGCCAGGCCCAGGGTTACTTACAGTCTTAGGCAGGCCTGGGAAAAGCAATATTGATTAGCTCCATTTTCTACAAACTTTATTGGACATTTTGGTCCTCTCCATCTCATTGATCTGTTCTTATTGGGGTCCAACTCAATTGATCTCGTGGACCTCCTGGTAGGGCCTAGCTACAGTGGAGAACCAATCTCCATATCCTTTCATGAAGACAGCATTGGGGAAGGTGGTGACTCTGTCTGTGAGGGATTAGAGTCAGTTCCTCCAGATTAATAAAATGTGTTCCTTTAGGGTAATCCTTGCAGTGGGGGGATGACCTTCAAAGACCTTTGCAGACCTTCAAAGACCTCCCAGCATGGCTGCTCAAAACTGCCTTATTCTTTTTGAGATAGGGTCTCTACTCAAACCCAGAGCTTGCTGATGCGGCAAGTCTGGCTAGCCAGATTGCTTTAGTGATTCCCAGAGGCTGGAATTACAGGCAGGCCACCATACAACCCACTATTTTACTGGGACTTGGGGATCCACACTTTAGTCCCCATGCCTGCTCGGCAAGCACTTTAATCACAGAAACGATTCTTACATCGTCCCTGCTTGCATCTGTCATGGCTGGGCACCTGAGCGATAATGAAGAATTTCTCCTATCATTGGAGTTCTCTGAGTTTGAAGACAATCTGCCTTGTAGCATACTGATCTATTATTTGTATTTTGAAATTTTGACACTGGGGATACTTAGCCAAAGTAACTTGAAAGTGCTTGTTTTCAAGCAACGTTCTTGTCTGCCTGGTAGACAAAATATTATGGTTCTGCCTCTAGCCATTTACATTCAAGCCATTACAGGTCCTTACACCCTTACTGTTCAAAGTGTGGCCTATCTTTGACATCAACTCGCAGCTTGCTACATACATATTCTGAGGTCCATTCTAGATGCACGGACTCAGAATACATCTTTCACCTCAGGAATTTGTTTACATTTAGTGTGTGTGTGTGTGTGTGTGTGTGTGTGTACCAGAGAGCACTTGAGCATGTGTGTCTGTGGAGGTCCACAGGTGACATCAGGAATCATATCCTTTCATGAAGAGAGCATTGGGGGAAGGTGGTAACTCTGTCTGTGAGGGATTAGAGTCAGTTCCTCCAGATTAGTAAAGTGTGTTCCTTTAGGGTAATCCTTGCAGTGGGGGGATGACCTTCGAAGACCTTTGCAGACCTTCAAAGACCTCCCTGCCGGATTGCTCTTCTTCCTTATTGCTTTGTTCTGTAGTTTCCCAGGCTCCATCTTCCAGAGTTGGAATTGCTGACCCTCCAGTTTATCTGCCTGGTATTTTTACATGGGATCTGCAGTTCGAAGTCAGGTCCTTTTGCTTGCAAGGCAAAAGACTTTAACCTCTAACCCATCTCCCCAGCCCTCTTCAGGCACTTATGTGTTTAGGAAAGTTTGGGAAACCCCTGTTGGCCCATATCATTCCTTCACAGACAGACTTCTTAGAGAGAGATGTGGGTTTCAGATACCTAGAGGAGTAAACCAGAAGCATGAGTGCATGTGGAAGAATCAGTTGGAACCACAGTATCTCTGGGGTGGCGAGTGAGTTAACGTGGGATTTCCAAAGAATCCATATTTTCTGAATGCACTGATGATTTCTGACACTCCTTTTTTGCACCACAAGCTCTCAAGCAAGTAGTAGGGGCTCTCAGTAGGGGTTCTCTTTCTCATTCTTTTCTTCCCTTTTTCCTGCTTCTCATTAATTAAAAAGCTCCCCTCACCCCCGTATGGTGGAACACTCATATAATCCTGGTGTTCTAGTTCTTGGAAGGCAGAGGCAGGAGAATCAAGAGTTCAAACTTAGCCACACAGTGAGTTCAAAACCAGTCCTGTCTTCATGAGACCCTGTCACAAATAATCCAAACCAAAAAAAAAAACATTTTGCAGTGGGACCATACACATGCTAAGCTCATGACCTGCCACTGGCCTATACAACCAACCCTGGTGCATTGTTTTTAAACTACAGGTTTCATCATAGAACAGCTTTCATGCGGAGAGTTCCCAGACCTTCTGGGCCTCTTTCCTCTTTATTGACCAGGGTCATACATCCCCTCTCCTAGCTTGGCAGTATTTTTTTGGCTGAGGAATCAAAATTAAAGTACTGAACACAAATAGTATTTGATTAAACCTAATTACAGTGCTGTCACATTAAAAAAAGGGGTGTGTGTGGGGAGAAGAAAGTTGGCTTTTTTCACTAGCGCTGAAGTAACTTGCTGTCTGTTACTGACTTAGTAGCTTTAATTGTCAGAATGTACTTGAGATCTGGTAAATTTGTTTGAATCTATCAGCAGGCACCAAGTGTTTCAATGGGATCAAGTCGTGGAGCTAGTTAGGCCCTAAGTGGAACTGAAGTGTGTCGTAGAGCCTCAAATATGACACTTGTTGAAGGATGCCCTGAAAAAATGAGGTGGTTTTTTTTTTTTGCTTGTTTTTTTTAAACACATGGTACTAAAATGTCAGAGCTTTAACATTCCTACCTCACATGAGCAGTACCCATGCCATAAACTAGGTTAGAGATGTAGTTACACTTCACCTAGAGAGGCTTATTCTTCCTCTGCATGAAGAACTTTGTTTTTCAAGATGACATAAAATATGAACGCTTCCTTTGAACCAACTTGGCATATCCCTTTCCAAACCATCGATGATGATGGAAGTCCATCGTGGAGGCAGCTATCCCCTCATGATTCATTCATTATCTTCTTTCAGGAATGTGCCACTAGACAGTTGGGGATATCTAAGATGTTATGCCTCCAGCAAGTGAATCTGAAAGCTGTGACATGGCAGATCCATGATGAGGTTTGCACAGATGCTAGCATCCAACCGATTCCTTCCATTCAGATCTCAGTATCATCACTTAAATGGAATGTATTAGAAAGTTGGCTGCTGAGAATTATGCTTTCTGAAGATGTGATATCAGGTGGAAATACTTTTTGTGCAGCATTAGGAGTAATTTATTCTGTTTTAGACTCATCAAATTCAGGAAATTACACTTTTGAGGCAGGAGAGTTATGAGTCTTTTGAACATATATATTCTTTTTTAGCAGCCTAGGTAGTGGGTTTCTTATGAAATTTACAAGCATAGCACCCAAGTCAAGATAATCTCAAGAGCAGGGTAGAAGTAGGTGATGTTTTCTTAATTTTGAAGAACTGGTAGAAATGGAGAGATGAGAAGAAAATGCAAAATGATGCATTTCCCATCATTTCCCTGAGCTCACCTCTGTCGGGCAGAGATAGTCGTTGCTCATTACCTGGCAGGACAATCAAGAGTGATCGCCCTGTTGGTTAGCTCAGACTCCTTTCTGCATGAGACTGTGACCTCACACACTCTTGGACGCAATGTCATGTGCCCCGCAGGACCGGTTCCTGCGTCAGCAGCCCGGATGCCCGCGGCTATACTTGGAATCACGCCACCTGCATGGCGTGCATCGGGAAGACACCCCTAACTCTCCTTCCCGTTTGTCTCTCCCAGCCAGCATCCCACCGAGCTCTGTACTTTCACACTCCCCTCTCTGGCTGTGCCTGAAACAGAGGCTCCCCTAAGCACCCGAGGGGCTCCCAAAGCTGCTTTGCACCGCTCTGCAGATGCACACGAAGCTGAGCATGTCAGGAAGACCACGGGAAAGGACACAAGTCTGGGGATTTCACGTTTCAAGTTCCCCTTGCTTTTTTTTTTTCTTCCATTTTCTTTTGCCTCATCTCCTCCGTCTTTGAGGCCTAAGAGGCCCAGAGTGAAGCTTGTCCTAATTTTAAACTTGCCTCTGTGGCTGCCCTGTAATTTTCATTCCACAGCCTAAATTGGAACGTGTCTCCGTAGGTTGGCCTCAGAGCATCTCTTTGTGTGAAGCTTTACCAAGCAGCCGTTGGCACAGCAGAAGAGTTCGGGTGTAAGGACCCAGGACTTTGCTTTTGTCAGGAGCTGTGTGGGCAATGCTTTGTCCAGTTTCTGAAGCAGTGAGGGGGAGGGGTGAATGCAACTATTGGCTGGAGCCAATTCTCTCTTTCTCTCTCTTTTTCTCTCAGACCTCTATTAAATGAGTTAATTCCTTTAATATTCTCTATTTCTCCCTCTCTCCCTCCCTCCCTCTCTGTCTCCCTCTCCCTCCCTCCCTCTCTCTCTCTCTGTGTCTCTCTGTCTCTCGGTTTTGAACCCCTATTCTCTAATCTCTCTGTGTCTCATTTTTTCTGTCTCTATTTCCTTTCTTTCTCTGTCTCTTTCTCTCTCTTGATTTTGGACCCTTATTAAATGAGCCAATTCCTTTAATATTCTTTCCCTCTTTCTTCTCTGTTTTTCTCTCTCTCTCAGTTTTAGACCCCATTAAATGAGCCAATTTCTTTAATATTCTCTCTCCCCATCTCTTTCTTTCTCTATCTCTGTTTTTCTCTCTATCTTTGTCTCTTGTTCTCGGTTTTAGACTCCTATTAAATGAGCCAATTCCTTTAATATTATCTCTATGTCTTTCTTCCTCTCTCTGTTTTTCTCTGTCTCTGTCTTTCTCCCAATTTTAAACCTCTATTAAATGAGACAATTTCTTAATTTTTTATTATTTATTCAATTGTGTGTGTGTGTGTGTGTGTGTGTGTGTGTGTGTGTGTGTGTGTGTGTGTAGAACCAAGGGTGAATTCGGGAATCATTGTGGACTGCTTCTACCTCCACTTTCGCTCCGCCCGGGGATTCACAGGCTCTGCCCACCAGGACCAGAAATGCAGGCCGCCCCCGCTTCCCCCTGGCGTTTGTATGTGGTATCTGGGTTCTGAACTCAGGACCCTTTGCTTGCAAGGCAGAGGCTTAACCCCTGAGCCATCTCTCCAGCCCGAGACAATTTCTTTAACATTCACTGTCTTTCTTTCTCATTGTTTCTATCTCTCTGTCTCTCTGTCTCTCTGATCTCATGAATTCCAGTCAGCACTCAAACTAGCTATGTAACTAATGACTTTGGACTTCTGACCCTTCTGCCATCACCTCCCCCAGCTGGGCTTGCAAGTGTGCACCCCCAGCTCATGCGAAGCTAGAGATGGTGTCCTGAGCTTCCTGCGTGCTAGGCAAGCACTCTCCCTTTGCTATCCACCCCCAGCTTGCATCTCTTTGGATTAGTTTTTAAAATACATGTCAGCAGAACCCAGGTCAAGATGTTCCTATTCTTTCTACAACACATTTAAATGGGGATTTTTTTCTAGGAAAAAGGTTTATTTATGGCGCCTATAGCGGGAAGTGCAGGTGTGCCTGTGCTATGACATGTGTATGGAGGTCAGAGGACAACTCTTTGGGTGTCGGGTCCTTCCTTCCCCCTTGTTTTTGAGGCAGGTCTCTCTTGCTACTTTTGCTGCTGCTCTGTGCATGTGAGCTTTCCTCACTTCTCTCTGGACCTCCCTCCCATCTCACCATACATATGGAGTGCTAGGGGCACAGATAAGAGCCCCCACATCTGTGTGTGTTTTGTTTCTTTTGCATGCATTCTAGGGAATCAAACTCAGGTCATCAAGATTGCACAGCAAGCTCTTGTCCGATGAGCTACTCACCAGGTCTATGAGAAATGTGGATTGATGAAACGGGCTCATTCAAACTCTTGTTCTTTGTGAATTTTCCAAGATTCAATCTGTCCCTCCACTGTGAACATTGTTTAAAATTTTTTTTTTATTTATTCGACTGTGTGCATGTGCGTGCATATGTGCGCGTGTGTGTGTGTGTCTGTGTGCGCGTGTGTCTGTGTATGTGTAGAACCACGGATGAATTCGCGAACCACCATGGATGCCTCTACCTCCTTCTGCCCCGGGATTCACAGGCTCCGCCCTACCAGGACCAGAAGCGCAGGCCGCCCCCGCTTCCGCCTGGCGTCTATACGTGGGATCTGGGATCCGAACTCAGGACCTTCCGCCTGCAAGGCGGAGGCTTAACCCCTGAGCCACCTCTCCAGCCCCACTGTGAACATTGTTTAACACCTTCATTTTCTGAAAGACCCAATTCCCTATCTTCCTTCCAGATAGACCCCTTGGAATGCTCTCGGGTCCCTGTAGTTTTTATGACTTCCTTGGATGTCTGCGGGCCTCTTTAACGAAACAGCCCTCACCGTCTGCTGCATGGCAGGCTCAAGGTTGAGTACAGAACACAGTCTTAATGAATAGTTTTCCAATTAACTAATTAATTGTCATTCCCTGTAGGAATCCAGAAATCAAGCACTGTCTCTCCACTTGTGTCTTGAGTGCTAATGGCCTGAGGTAGTTCTACTTCCACTAGGAAAAAAAAAATGGAATGTTTCTGTTACTGCACATGAATTGACCCCACAAATAGGAGATCGATATTTATTTAGCCAGTAGTATGGAAAAAATCAGCAGTGCCGATTCAAAATGGTTCTCCCTTCAGTAACAGCTAGTATTCTCCCTGATTAGACTGTTTGTAGGTGAGCTATTTGCTTCCGTTGAGACCTTAGAAACTTCAATACCTGCCAGTTGCTGCAGTGCAACAAGCTTACCCGTGAGAGTCACTGCCGGCCACTTGGTTGTTTTATTTTATTTTTTTTTGTGTATGTTTGTGTGTGTCCTTGTGTGTATACCAGAGTGCATTTGAGTGTGTGTGCCTATGGAAGCCAAAGAGTGACATTAAGAATCATCCTGGATTGCTCTACCTCCTTATTGCTTTGCTCTAAGGTTTCCCAGGCTTTGCCTGCCAAGGCCAGAATGATAAGTTTCTGCCATATACACCTGACATTTTTTTTATATGGGCTCTGGGGATGTGAACTCAGGTCCTTTTGTTTGTTGAAGCAGAGACTTTAATCACTGAACCATCTCCCCAGCCCTGTCTGTGTGGATCTTATTCCTAAAGTTCATCTGCCATCTGGCCTCAATTGTACCTGACGCCTTGGCCACAGTAGTAGGCAGACCTGCAGTCCTAGCTATTATTTCAAGAACTAAGGTGCTGTGGATATGCAGAGTAGGACTTTTTAACCCCAAAGCTGCCCACAACCTGACTTCCAGACTCAGAAGCAAGGCTGTGAGGAAAGACCCATGGCCCAGGGATTCTTCCTGGTCCTTTAGACTTAAGGGAAACCTGACTTTTATATGAGCTGTGGCACTTTGAGGTTTACCCTGCTTATAAGCTACCTGCTTAAGAGATTGGGTGGGGGAGGGGTCATGCCCAAATGTTTTAGCTCTACCATGGGAAAAGACCCTGGGGTGAAACTCAAAGGGCTGGTGGGAGTTGGGGCTCCTCACAGACAGGTGAACTCTTCCCTGACAGAATGGAGTCGAGAGGTTTGGGTTCCAGCCTTCATTCAGGCCCTAGAAGTGCGCCACTCCTCCGGAGACACAACCACCTTGGAGCAGCCCGTGGCTGTTCTGACAGAACAAGGCGCCCTCAAAGCTGTAGGAAGCACGTGCTGCCATCCTCACATGCCTGAAGAACCACAGTGTACCCTCGTCATGAGCATCCTCTTGCAGGGGCTTTCTCAGGTCTCAAGGGACAAGGACGGCAGGACACACTGAAAACTTGGAGGTGGGTCCCTACTGACTTTCAGAAGTCTCGCCGTTCTGGACTGTAGGTGACTCCCGGCCTCAGCTTTGCTCTGGGTTCTCACTCGGGAATGCTTGACATAGCCATACTTTGCCGGATGTACACTTTGTGCCCATCCAGGTTAATCACCTCTTCCGTCAGCCATCCCTCGGCCCTGCCCTGCTGGAAGAGGTTCAAGTGTTCCTCCTCTGAAGAGTTCTTGTATGCTGGCTACCTCACACTAGAGCTGTACATGGTCACCTTTGCTGCCAGGTTATCAAATCCCAGAAAGTAGTTACTCTGCCATATTCATTCATTCATACCTTGTCCCTTGTGCTGAGGTCACTCCCAGTAAAATATGTATTGGAAGGACAAGTGAACAGTGACAGACATGAGTGTCATTCTTCCAGAGTGTGGGTAGCACATCTGTACTTCATAGTTAGGTACAGGTGTCAACTTCATGGTCGAGGGTTCAAGCTCTGGACATATTTATAGATAATTAGTACTTGAGTTACGCCCAGAGCAAACCTGCAGGGGATTGTCTAGTTGCTGGGGAAGACCCAGCCCATGGTGGGTGGGACTCTGCCCTGGACAGGTGAATGAAATGCGGAGAGCTGGTTGAGAAAGTTGGCGTCCTTGTGCCAGACATGCTTGTCTGGCAAGTAAGAATCTTCCCTCTCTCAGCCATTATGTGGAGATGGTGTGGCCAGTTCCCTCAGCCCTGGTATTGGTATGATCTCTCCCATCAAGCTGGCCTAAGAACAGTAACCAGACTATCATAAGAAAATAAACCTCTTGTTCCCTTAAGCCATTTGATGGCGTTTTAACAGCAACAACACAGGCTACCTTCGACACATACCTAGGCATTCTCCACCATGTGTGTCACACATGGCTCCTGCAGGGGCCATACTTGGTTCCTGCCTGGGGTAGTGATCAGAAGTGCAAGCAGGAAGAAGCCAAGCGATGAAGATACACCCAATAGACAAGAGTAACAACATCATTTGACCTCTTCCTCCAGGCCCGGGTCTGCTCCAAGAAGCCTCACTCTGAATTCTGTTTTCGAGATCAGGGATGGGTATTGTTTGTGGAATCTGCTCCAGGAAACTTAGTAATTTTCCAACATAGTTAATATTCAGATATGAAAAATCACTTACAGTTTAAATGGTGAATAGATGCTAATTTATACATATATACTTACGCTTGGAATGCCTAATTAATGATCCTCTGTGTCAGTCACGGATATGATAATGATCTTCTCAGGTTCCTGTGTCATAATTGCATGGCTCTTCTCTAGCTTCAGATTGGGGGAACGTTCTAGAAAATGGTTCAGAATAACAACCACGGTTATTATTTTCCATCCTTTGGAAGTTGGAGATACGCAAAATGTGGTGTAAGAAGATGAAAAGGCGGGAGAGAACCAGTAGCTGGTTACATCGTAGCTGCTCTTGGCTGAGGGTAAAAAGATTTGCCTGATATACAGATCTGTCTTTCTTTGGCCCAAACACTGGAGTCCATGTGTGTCTTGGCCTGTAATCAAAGAGGCTCTGTAGGAGAGAGAACTCTGTATACTCATCCTATCATTACATGTGTTATACTTTTTTCAGGACCCAGAAATATCTTTTAAGTACATGCCTTTTGTAGTCTTTCTTCCTTTCTTCCCTCCCTCCCTCCCTCCCTCCCTCGTTCTCTCCCTCCCTCCCTTCCTTCCTTCCTCCCTCTTTTCCTCCCTCCCTTCCTTCCTTCTTTCCTTCCTCATATGTATGTGTGTGGGCTGTTTGCCAGTGTGCATGTAGATTACATTGTTCGTGCAGGGGTGGGCTCATGTGAGTAAGTGCACATGTATGTGGAGGTCCAGCAGTGATATCAAGACTCGTCTTCTATTGCTCTACTATGTTATTCTTTTGAATCTGGGTCTCTCACTAAACCTAGACCACAGAATGAAGTCAGTTTGCTTACACAGCTTGCTCTGGGGATTGATTCCCAGCCTCTACCTTCCTGGCTTAGAATTACAGGTGGGCCATAATGCCCACCTGGCATTTTATATAGGATCCGGGGAATCCGAACTTAGGTCCTTTTGCTTGTGCAGCAAGTGCTTTAACCGCTGAGCCATCTTCCAAGTCTCTTTCTACCTTCTCAGTGAATTCTGTTTTCTTTCCTAAAGTCTTACATGATTGATTCTCGGAGTAGATTCAGGTTCTCTTGCTTACTACTTTTTGATGTTATCCATGGCTTCAGGGGCACATGAACCATCCTCTCTGGGTCTCTGCTTTTCTTCCCGTATGTGTGTGTATGCAGTGAGCATACCCATCTTAAAAATGTGATAAGTCATTCTATGCGAAGTCCATGGCAAAACAGGCAGGACGAGTAGGACTGCTCGCCACTTCCCTCCTGCTTAGGGCAGTGTCCGGGGGTGGAGTGTCTGGTCTTCATTACCACTCTGTGACATCAGGCAGTTCCACAGTCTCGCTGTGCTTCTTTCCTCCTTGATACATAAAATGCCAAGTGCTTGACATTTAGTACGTACTTGAAAACAAAAAGCCCAGTAGTAATATCTGACAGGGGTGGGGTGGGGTGGGTAAGATGGCCAAGCAGCAAATCAGTGTGCGTCATGTCATCCTCTGTCAGGGTCAGAAAGCCCTTCTGGTTAGAGGCAGAGTGCCTCGGCCTTTCGTCCCTGGCCACAGAGCACACAGGCCCCGGCCCTGCTTCCAGAACTCCTCCAGGTGGAGACCATCTGTGCTGCATCTGTTCCCGCTGCAGCGACATCAGAATGTTTGCCGTTCGCTGACGTGTGTGCAAGTGCACATGTGCACCACTGCGCACACACCCATGATGCCGTTGTCTGCATACGAGTAGACACATTGCCCCAAACCCTCTGCTCCTCCCTTCCTCTCCTCTCTGATCAGTCAGGGAAAGAGGAAAGGTTTTATGCTAAGCCAAGCCTTTCTTTCACTCAAGGTTCTTTCTTTGCCAAAAGCAAATCGTTGACTTTGCTTGTTGGGAGTGAGGCGCAGAAGCCGTTCTGCTAAGTCTTGACATTTTTAAGAAACATTGCTTTCCAAGTAGGTAGCAGAATTGGACTTTGCAGGAGCCTGAGCCTTCATGAGAATGTGTAGCTTGGCTTCTGCAGAACAATGACTTAATGAGTTCTAACGAGTAGCCCCAGGAAAGCAGTCACATTCAGTCTTCCAGTCCCTCCGGCTCCTTGACCCCACAACAGCAGTGTGGGCATTTTCCCTCTACGCAGTGTGGGCATTTTCCCTCTACGCAGTGTGGGCATTTTCCCTCTACGGTTGTGATTTCAGGTCACTGTCATTTCTGGGAAAACTTATTCGCTCCTGTCATGTCTCTGGAGAGTGACATACAAGAAATTATTACCTGCATTTGATAAGGAACAAAGCAGATGCTTAGAAGGATCAGGTGACTTATTTGTCAGTTTTGTAGATGGGGGGCAGGGCGCTGAGTGTCTGGAACTCAGATTTCAAACCAGTCGTAGTGTACATCAGAAAAGACAAGGTTAGTGCTGTGCTCTGGTTTCAAGTCACACTTACAGGAGCTCAGGACACTGTGCTCGGGATTGTTCCAGGATCTAGCATGGTGGAACTCAGTCTGCGAGCTCCAGGCTGGCAGAGGGAAGGAGAGAGCAGAGAACTTCACTGGAGCCTCGGAGACACCAGCTACTCAGACTGGAACCGGCACCCATGAGCCCTGGGAGTCTCTATGGCCAGTGCCTTTAGAGATAGGATGTAGCACCCAGAAGCCATGTGAAACCAGGCAACTCCCCGAGTGAGCACTGGAACACAGCACTTTACTGGAGTGAGAAGAAGGAAAGAATAAAGTGGAGAGTTTTCAAAAGAAACTTCCAGGAAACACCTAGATTAAAAGCTGACCGTGTGTGTGTGTGTGTGTGTGTGTGTGTGTGTGTGTGTGTGTGTGTGTGTTGTGTGTGTGTGTGCGTGAGAGGGCAATATGTATGCCAAAGTGATTTTAGGAATCATCCTGGGTTGTTCTTCCTCCTCTTTGTTCTGCTCTGGAGTTTCCCCGGTTCCACCCTCCAGGGTTGGAAGTGTAGACCACCACCATTTCTGCTGGGCGTTTTTTAACATGGAATTGGGGATCCTAACTCAAGTCCTTCTGCTTTTGAGGTAGAGGCTTTAAATGCTGAGCCATCTCCCCAGCCCCCAACTGAGATCTTCTAAAACTTGACAGGGCTCATTGCTGGTTTCAAAAGTAAAGATCCATGGTCGCGTGGCCAGAGGCTGGGCGTCGTGATGCTCCAGGATATCACTGTCGAACTGTATGTGGCAGACCAACTGCGCCAGAGAAAGGGGGAGGAAAAGAAAAAGAAGTGGAAAGGGGATGGTGGAAGAACCTCTCACTTTATGGTGGTCAGAGACTAAACTAAACTAAAAAAAAAAAAAAAAAAAAAAAAAGGAAGAGGTTAGACTCCAGTATCACCTTCAAACCTTCAAAAGCACAACCCCAATGTTACTTTCCTAATTCCTTCCAACTCGGCCCAGCTCTGAAGAGTGTTTCCAGGTAGCACCATGGGTTTGCAGGGTATGTGTGTGTGTGTGGTGTGTGCAGCATGAGTCATCCTAAAGTTTTACTAATCAATCCGATTTCCCAGCAAGTCGGCCCTTCCAAAGTTTTCTTTCTTTCTGTATGTTTGCGAACCTGACTGGAGAAAAGTTGCCATCAGGGAGGTGAATGAACCAGCTGATTCTGAGTTCCCTGGAAGGGGGTTGGGTTTAGATGGAGTTTTGTTCCAAGTGGCTTTAGCAGACTCTGAAATGAGGGTAAGACCCAGGGTCAGCCTAGGTGCCTCTGACTGTCCCTCATGAAAAGCACAAGTCTGCTGTCATTCCTAATTGGAAATGAGCTGCCGCAGGCAGTCGCTGGGCCTGAACATCCTGTCCACTGCTCTTGACGCCAGCCGCTGGGTGCGCCTGTGGAACTTCCCATGTGAGCCGCCCCTTGCTCGGCGTGTTCTAGAAGTCACGAGTGGAGGTCCACCATGCAGACTCTCTACCCAGCCCGGCAGCACAGCAGAAATCCTTCCAGAAAGCTGTGTCTCCCACCCCTCTTTTCCTTGATAACATGAAGCCCTTTCTGATAAAGCCAATAGCAAAACACACGATAGTGATCCAAAGTGCACGTGCTCACCACAGTAATAAGGACAGTGCTGACTCCGGGGTGTGACGTCATGGTATAGCGGGCCAGACCCATCTTCCCGGGCATCCCAGAGTCGCCTCAGATGCATTTGGGTTTTGTGGTCATAACTCTCCTTGTTTTATTCCAGGGGTATCACATAAGAAGGCCCTTCTCTTGCGGGGGGGGCAACAAAAGAGAGAAGGGCTCTCAAAGACAGTGCTTCACTGTGGAATCTGAATGTTCAGAAACGAAGCCTAGGACGCCTCCTTTTCTTAAAGCCCCACGTGCCCTGAAGAGCTGGCATTTAGGAACACCAGGCAGACCAGCCTCCTGTTTGTGCCGGAAGGAAAGTCCCTGAGGGGCTGAGGACACTCACCCCAAGAACTCAGCTGCACCGCAGGCATAGCAGCAACGTCTACCCATCCCTTGAGTTTTCCAGAAAAAGTATAGTTTTGTGTACTTTGAAATGTCAACACTTTGCACCACTGGGTTTTGTGTTTTTAAGGCTCTAGGGACCAATGGTGTCTGGAAGTGTTCTCCGCGTTGTGGAAACTGGGTTCTTTCAGATTTTTCGTGTTCTGCGCGTAACTTAGGAGTAGGTGGAACAGGTGCTTTAGTTTCACTCATCGTCACTGCAGCAGAATATCTGGCCAAGCCACTTAGGGGAATGGGCTTAATTGTCTCCAGGTTGTGGGCTTCCGTCCCTCATGCAGGAGAGAGGGAACTGGTCACGGCTCATCCACAGCAGGAGCAGAAGGCGAGGATCCACGCTGCCTGCTGCCTGCCTGTTCTCAGCCAGCTCCTCCGGAGCTCTGCAGATGCAGACCACTTGCCTAGGGAATGTTTCCACCCACAATGAGCGGGGTCTTCCCACATCAGTGACGTGATTGAGACGGTTCCTTACAGACATGCCCAGAGATTAGCCTTTATCTGGAACATCCATCTCAGGTTGGCCCAGAGGCCTGTCAAGTGTCGGCTTGATAATCCATACTACCCATCACAGCACGCTTATAGGAGAAATCCACAGAGTTAAGAACAACGTGAGTCAAGGTGGTAGCTGGATAAGTAAAGTGCCTGCTACATCAGTCCTAGGACTTGAATGCCAGCCCTGCTCAGAACACACATTAAAAAACAAAAAAACAAAACACAGGCAAGGTGGCACTTAGAAGCCACACTGAGTGAACAAGGCAAGGTGGGCTGGGCGGTATGCAGTTATGATCCCTGTGCTGGGAGGTGGAGACGGGAGGATCCTTGGGGTTTGCTGGCCAGACAGTAACTTGGAGAACAGTGAAGACCCTCACCCTGTCTCAAAACAAAACAGGTGGCTGTCAGCTGCAAAGTGACATCCAAGGTTGTTTGCCCTCCACATGTGCTGAGTGCACACTAGAACACGCATACACACATGCACATACACGTGCACACACACATGTACACACATCATATAAGGTGAATGATATATGTCAATTCTGTTCTCATCTCCCAGTTTCCTTCGTCCTGTTTTCTCGTGCTTCTGCCACGCAACAGCTCAAGAATATACAAATAGGGCCAGAGAGATAGCTCAGAAGTGAAGCCTCTGCCTCGCAAACAGAAGATCCTGAGTTCACATCCCACATCCTATGTAAAAATGTCAGCGGCCTGTACTTCCAGTCCTCAAAGGTAGAGCCCGGGACGCTCCCGAGAAAAGCATATAAGAGGTATCACAATTCTGGGGGATTCCTGAAGGAACCCTCGGACCGCTACACACACACACACACACACACACACACACACACACACACACACACACTGTCCTTTGATACACATAGACACACACGCAAACAAACAAACAAAAAATATATATATAATGTGAACACACACAAGTGTATTTATGGACATTTAAAAAAATAAAGTGTGTCATGCTTAAGGCCTGTGTCATTGATAATGTCCCTCTAGTCCATGTATTGATCTTGTGTGCTAAAAGTAATCTATTATTATAGAAAAGCCCTAAAGTTTCAGTGTTCGACTATGTTCGTTTATCTCTCTCTCATGCAACGGTGCACTGCCGTGTTTCACAAAGAGCCAGGAAGCCTCTTTCCCTCGTAGCACCTCGGCGGACCTTGGAATCACTGACCTTCCAGCTGATGAGCAGGGAAAAGAGGTTCCAGATGATGTGGAGGAGTATTGCGGGCGGTGGAGGGTGGGAGGTGGGGGAGAGAAATTGGGCCAATGCTTGGGGCATCGTGTGGCCCTTGTGTCCACATTCTTCTGGCAAGAAATAAATGTTCTTACCTCCCCCCTACTGTGAAAGTCAAGTCTTGGCTGGACACTCACCGGGTCAGTCCACACAGTGGCAAGAAGGGCCTTAGATTTGGAGCTGGTCATATGCAGCACAGCTGTCCTTCTGAATGTACCTGGCTTCACTACATTTTCATTACAGTGAGGGGAGTTTGATTTCCTCTTTGGCTCATGAGAGGCCAAAGGGTGGTGAACAGGCGGATCTTTAGACCATAGTTATTGTGTTTATGTAACTTTATACAAAGGGCCAAAGATCCCTTACAGTTTGTATGGGGCTCGTGTCCCCAGTAACTTATGAGACTCGATCCCAGAGTCAGCCTGCGGTATGTGTCTGTGGACAGGATGCCCACTGCCCACCTGATCGTTCCTTTCCTCAGGCACATATGTGCATGTGCGGAGGATGTATGTGTGTTCACAGACTCATGGAGGGGGGTCAGAGGGCAACCTTGATACCCCCCCCCATCTTCTTTTTCAGGCAGGGTCTCTCCATGGCCTTGAACTCACTAATTCTTTTTTTTTTCTTTTTTATTATTATTATTTCCGCTCATACAAACTTAACAGGTACACCGGTCCTCTCCCTTCTTCCACCTCCCCCCACTCCCCTCTCCCCTCCCTTCAGTGCCCCCCCCCATCCCCGGAGCATCTTTGACTGTGCATGCCAAACTCTCCTCTGGGTCCTCCTCTCCGATGAGGTGCAAGGATCCAGGGGCATTTCTCAGAACCCTTTCCTGTGTTCCCCTTAAGCTTAGGAACACTACTGTGACTGTCAGTCTCTAGCCTCCAAGGATCCTAGTGCCTTTAGTCCATGCTAGACTTTGTGGGGTCAATAATGTGTTGGACATAGCACAGGTCATGCAAAGTCCTATTATGATTGCTTTGGCCCTAACTTGGAACTCACTAATTCTTAGCTAAGCTGGCTGGTCAGTGAATCCCAGGTATCTACCTATCTATACCTCCCCCAGAGATAGGATTATAGTCATACACCACTTCTCTTGGCATTTCTTTTTATTTTTTTTTAAACAAAACAATTCTGAACGTGCTGACAAGAACAGCCGCCATGGAATCGATCCAACCAAACAAAGGGATTTGAACTCAGGTCCTTGCCTGCTGAGCTATCTCCTCAGCCCCACCTGACCCTTTCTTGAATCACCTTAATCTGAATAATTTCTTTACTCTTGACTCCAGACAGGACCCAGAGAGGAAGAGATCCAGCACTCACTTGTCCCAGCGGGCCTGTCAAGCACTGAAGCCATGTTGTCATTGTTCTCTTCAAGCTTGGCCTTAACTGCTTCTCTCTCCTTCTTGTATAATTCAAGACTTTGCTACCCAGAAATTTCCTGGCACCCTTTTTGCTTACAAAACTTTCCTTTGCTACTGGATATAAAAAAAAGAAGAAGAACAAACACAAATCAGCAATAAAAGAACACTTGTTAAGTTAAACGCTGGCCAGGGAGAAGTTCATAAGCCCCTAGGAACAGGCGGCCCACCAGTCAGCCGTTCCTCCCCAAGAATGTTCTAGCAGCAGGAAGGGAAACCTACCATGGCCCCGGGAGTGACTCCCTCCTCCACATCAACTCCTGCGTCAGCCCCTGAAATAGTAACGTCGGGATGGAGTGGAAGCGGCAGAAGGCTAGTCAGCCTCTGCTCCCTTGTCATCCCTCCGGGGTGGGTCAATCTGTGTCTTGCTGGGGATCTCAGAGCATCGGGAGGGTTGAGACCACACCACCCCTGGCATCTCGAGGTCATCTGTTTTCTCTTCTTGCTGGTTGGATCGATTCCGTGGCGGCTGTTCTCCTTGTCAGCACATTCAGAATTGCAAACGGTAAACACTGGAGACAGCCAGCATGCTACTGGGGAAGCCGCAGAACAGTTCCGGGCCATGTGGATGTTCTTGGTGTGTGATTAGCCCTCCTTCATCCTTAGCCTCCCTGCTGGGCCCTTCACGAAGTGCTCTGGTTTCAGTTCGTGTAGGATGGAGAGAAAGAGGGTAGGAAGGAACAGAAGGAGTTTGACCAGTCCAGAGCTTTTCTTAAGGAAATGAATGCTTTCTTGTTTTGTTTCGTTTTAAAAAACAAAAACAAAAACAAAAATGGGTCAGAGGGATGTCTCATGGGTTAAGACTCTGCCTCACAAGCAGAACGACCTGAGTTCAGATCTCATGTAAAAAAATGCCAGGCAGCAATGGTGGCAGCTTGCACTTCCAGCCCTGGTGGGTGGAGTCTGGGATCCCAGAGCAAAGTAAGAAGGAGGTAGAAGCAATTCAGGATGATTTCCAAAATCACCCTTGGTCCTCCATAGGAACAACAGTGCTCTCTCTCTCTCTCTCTCTCTCTCTCTCTCTCTCTCTGTCTCTCTCTCACACACACACACCACATGCACGCACTAAATAAATAAAGTTAATTTTTTTCTTTATTTAAGAAGAGAGAGCAAATGGGTCAGAGGACAACTTTCAGAAGTCACTTCTCTCCTTCCACTGTGTGGACTTCTGGGACTTGAACTCAGGTCACCAGGTTTGCACGCAGGTGTCTTACCCACTGAGCTGTCTCTCCAGTCCATGAATGCTTTCTTTTGGGGTTGTCTCAGGAGTCATGACAGGAGAGAAATCAGAACAGCCGACAGGATAGGGGCCCCAACAAGCAGAATGAGAATATGACAACCAAATCCACGGGGGGAACAGAATTTGGGAACCATAGCGGCAGAGAGGTGCCTCAAAGTCTTTGGAAGGAGGAGGTTATCAAATGCCATCTGCAAGCTAAGCTAACCCTTCTCACCTTCCTGCCTGACCCTGAATGCACTGCAAGAGTAGAATGGGTGATGCTAATCCTGGGGAACAGGACTGGGCTGAGGGCCCTTCTGGACTGAGCATCAGATCTCTGGGGGTCCTATTTGGGGCACTGACAGACTAGCACATTTGTCTTTGTATCTTTCAAAGCACAACATTCACAGAGGGCTTGTGGATTCAAACCTGCCACTCAGTTCCAGAGATTTGCCAGTTGATGTGCTACCACAGGAAGTAAGTGCCTCTGTCTGTTGCTGTAGGAACAAGGATAGGAACAAGGAGACAAGGATGGAGATAGCCATGCCTTCTTGCGGCAGCCCCCAGATCCAGGGGTGAAGAGAGCTCTAGGGCCCTCCAGAGACACGGCATCATGAGAACACTTCCAAATCAAGTGGAGAACCCACAGGAAGTCCCCCTGGAGAGAAAGAGCACAGAAGATGGGTCTCAGTACTCGATGAAGAATGGCAGGCTAGGACAGCTCCGCGTGCGCCTTGCCCAGCACCTGTTAAGGTCCTAGCGTAAAGTAGGGCTGAATTTAACGTATGGGGCTTAAGGGACTTGGGAGTGCAACTGTGTTTCTGCTGTCTGGAATCTACCTACTTACTGTGGATGAGAAGATGGGAGAAGGGGAGAGAGAGAGAAAGAGAGAGAGAGAGAGAGGAAGAGGAGGAGGAGAAGAGAAGGGAAGGGAATAGTAGGGAGAGGAGGGAAGAGACATTGATCATGTCTTTAAAATAACTTTCACAGCCACATCTGGTCTAGAGTTTAATGTTTAGGCTTGGGTTTGAGATTTCATTTTTTGGCATTTTATTTTGTTTGTTTGTTCCCTTCTTTGAAACTGTTTGCCCAGACTGACCCTAACTCACTATCTTTTCATTCAGTTTTTCCTGCAGCTGGGATTACGGGTGCGCGCCACCTCCCCTGGTTTAGCCAAGCATTTGACTAAACAATGATGCCCCATTCCATGGAGAAAGGGACCATCTCATGTAGAATTCAGGAAACATGGCCAAGAAGACATTCACTGATATTTTTAGAGACCATAACTTGATAAATTTCACATAGTCCTAACTTATAAGTTGAAAGTGAAACATTTCAGATTCCCATAGGTCGAACCGTGGGAATACCTTCAGAGTAAAAGTTGTGTTATCAGCTAGGCCGTCCCAGTGATGGGCTCCCAGTTTTCTTGGACCGTGAGTGTCTGTGGCGTTATCTCTGATCTAATGGGCATTCATTGGAAATAGTCTTTTTTCCCCTTTGTCAGAAGATGTGTCCTTGGACCAGCATTGAGTCCTGAAGCTGTGTGAGCTTAGTTCCCTGATACCTGATAGAGGCATCTCATGATAAGGGGCTGAGAGGGAGTTGCTTGCATCAAACCTCTGGACTTTAAACGTGGGCAAGCCAAGGAGAGAGAGAGAGGAGAGGAGAGAGAGAGAAAGAGAGGGGGGATATGAATGTATCTGTAAAGTGTAATCCAAGAGTTCAAATCCTAGCTGTGGTACAGCTAGCATGCGTTCTTGCATCCCATCCCTCAGTGGAATTAAATTACACTGTGTTACACACAGGCATATAGTCTACTCATAGGGATCCTGTGAGAATTCACTGTATTAACAGAAATTCTACATAGTAGCAGGTATGTTTGCTAGGATAATGAGATAGAATCTAAGTGGAGAGCTTAAATGACAGAAGTTTCTAGAAATACTTTCTTTTTTCTTTTGCTTTGGAGCCTTGCTATGTAATTCCTTGCATGTTTAAGGCTACTTTATAACATTGCCTTTGGGGCGACTCCACGCCTACACTCTTGGATGAATGGCAACTGGAGAGGAGCCTCCTTATATATCCAACCCTGTACCATACTTGCCAATGTCGTGGGGCGTTTCTAGAATATTAATAACGTGCTAATACACCTGTGCATGTTAAATGTCTCGGAAGCAGTTTCCTGATGAGCAAATAGCAGATGTGGCTATGGTCATGGTCTAATTGCCCGAGAGACAGTTAAATACAGTTTTTAGTCTTCTTCCAAGCAGTTATTTGAAAGCTGAAATATTTCCTCTAAAGACCCACTAATTGTTCTAACTGGCCATCTGAAATATACAGAGTAGGGTGGGCAGGGTCCTTTGGAGCATGTTTGCTTTCTGCACTTTGGAATTTATCTGTATAAATTGTTAGGGTAGAGGTCTGCATAGAGTTTGAGAGTTTATATTGCTGATATAAACTAGTGCAAACTAGGTCTTTTTATCCTAAAATCTCTATTCCTAAGATGATGCTAATTGTTGCTTGTTGAGGTTTTTCCATCTGCCAGACACTTTCCAATGTATTTTTTATTATTTATTCTTCTGTGTGTGCATGCATGCGTGTCTGTCTATCTGTCTCTCTCTGTGTACCAGAAGGTATTATGTGTTTATGTGTACCTTGGAAGCCTAAGGGTGACTGGATTGCTCTACCTCCTTTTGACTTTGCTCTGGGGTTTCCCAGGCTCCGCTTCCAGGGCCAAGGTTTTCACATGGGATCTGGGATCTGAACTCAGGTCCTTCTGCTTTCAAGGTAGGAACTTAACCCTGAGCCATCTTTCCAGCCTGCCCATGTGTTTAATATACCTATCATCTCCCATAATCTTCAAACTAATCCAACAAAATATGCAGCGTCACTATATAATCTTGTGTGTGGGGAAACAGGCCTGGAGAGGTTCATTTGTTCTGGGTACATGACAGGTAGGTGGGTCTCAGGGAACAGGGATAAAAAGCCCAAACACTTTACAGCTGCCGCCTAAGGACCTTCTCTTAGTTTTATAAATTCAAATCAGCCCTGCTTTCTTTTCGAAACTGGTAGGTGCTTGGCAAGATGCAGGCTGAGCTACTTCTCTTGTGAAATAGCTTGGAGTCTGATCCAACATGCTTAGGAAACTGACATTTCCATATCAATATTTCAGTATGACTTGGAGAAGGACTTGCCTAGGTTCCCAGCGACTGGCCTCGTGTGTGTGTGTGTGTGTGTGTGTGTGTGTGTGTGTGTGTGTGTGTGTGTGTGTGGTGTCTTCCCGTGATGGAGACATTCCTTACAGAGGGAGGGAGGAGGAGGGAGCCTAGCTGCTGTACTCTGTGGCAAAGGGCACATTTGACCTTGAAAGCAAGAAGGCACATGCCATTTGAGTGTAGCAGTGTAAAGCTACAGAAAGGAAGGCTGAGGCAGGGTAAGAAGTATGAGACTTGAAGAAAACGTCCACTCATGAAAGGGGGGAATGAGGGTAAATCATTTTCATGTCAGCTGTATGTTTGTTTTCAGAAAGAATGAGATTTTCTATGCACAAGAGCCGCCAGCACCACAACCATGACTAATGTTGCGAACAACAATTGGGGATGTTGTGCAATACGGAGTGGGCCTCTATATTTAGAAGAAAACTTGGTGTTTTCGCTGTCAGGGTGTGAGCTTAATTATAGCATGTTGCAAATTTTGCTTTTGTAAAGTGCGCCTGCGTGTGTGTGTGTGTGTGTGTGTGTGTGTGTGTGTGTGTGTGTGTGTTTGCCTAGAGAAGTTTGAGTGCTGTTTTTGTTTTTCTTTGGACACTTCGGGAGATCTGGAGTTGGTGTAAAGTAATTCCAGTATCTCATTTCTAGACCCTAAATGAACTGAGGTTCTCCTTGAGACCAGGAGGCATGTTTTATTCATCTGTTTTAACTTTACCCTTTCCTTTGTAGATCTGTTTACTTATAAAACCAGGAAGGCTACCTGGAATGTTTTCAAGACTTTAACTTTGATATTTACTGAAATAATGCATAGGTTATTCTTCTAGAAAGAATTTTTTTTCCAGTATAGGCTTATCATTCGTGACGTTATTTCCAGAATTAGCAGTTGCAGGTGGGGGACAGTTAGTGGTGAACTCTTCAGGAGCCACCTGCATGTGCCTGCGCATCCCTGCGTGTTTAGTTCTTGCTGGATTATTGCATTGAGATCGTTTACATTGGCAGGCTCATTACCCAGATGGAAAGGTATTTGGTGCTGGTCTTAAGTCCTTTATAGCAACAGTAAAAAAATCTGCTCACATCCTTATTCCCTGAAGCCCATTGGATCCACCAGGATGGTGTGTTGAAATAATTAATAAAGCCCCTCACTTTCAAAAAACACTTTCTTTTATGAAGCCAATCTTTAGCTTCTCAATGTAAGTGTTTCCCATGCCTTTTTGCATGCAGTAAGATCTCAGTATTGTGTCTTAGGTGTATTAATCAAATGATTAATTCAGAAGAAATTGAGAAGATCAAACTATTTACAAGCTCATGTTTCGTGGGGGATGAATTTTCACACAGTTTATTAGTATTTTTCCATTTCTATTCTCCCTTCATGCCATTTGGGGACACTTAACATTTTCTCATTAGAAGATGTCTAGTGCTAAAATGGGATGTAGTTAATCAGGACTGTGGATGTGTGCCGTGCATACACTTATTAGGGAGCAATCCGCTGACTCCACATCTTTTGCTGTTCATTCCCAGGCAATACCTTTTACCTTCTTCTGGTCGATTGGTAGCCAGGTACTAAAAACAACTGATTTCACATATGCTTTGCCAAGATGTATGTAAATAGGAAACTGGAACCTGACTGGCCATGTCAGGCCTGGGAGGGTTCAACATTTCAATCACTTAAATTTTTGGTTTAATTTATTCATCATGGGAAAATATGCACTGAACACTCACAGTTATCTGTCATGCAACAGGTCATTTAAAATTAGTTGAGATAAAGTTTTTGAAGCTAGTTGACAGCATATGTTGACACTTAAGTATTTTGTACAGTTAAAATGTCAATTGACAACTACCCAAAAGAATATAGTGTGCTATAGAGTGTACCTCCTTGCGTGTAGTTTGATTTTGACATTAACAATGCATCCTCAGCTGTTTGAAAGGATTGTGACTGACACCAGCAGTCATCGATGTCAAAGTTTGAAGTTTAAGAGTAAGTCTTAGGGAGGATGGGGAGATAGTTTAGCTGATACCATGCTTGCCTTCTGTATCAGTTACTCTTTCTCTGTTGCTGTGAGACAAGACTCAAAGTCAAGCAACTTAAAGGAGAAAGGGAGATTTATTCAGCTTACAGTTTCAGAGCCAAGATGCAGTCCATTATGATGGGAAAGGCATGGCTGGCTGGCAGAAGCTGGAGGAGCTCGGTTACAGTAGACATCATGGAAGTTGAGAGTTGCTAAACTGCCAGAGCAGACTGACTAACGCAACCGTGGCAGGACTAACCAACCTCAAGGCCCGTCCCCTGTGATCACCTTCCTCCAGCACCTCCTAAAGGTGCCATGACCTTCTCAGCAGCAACTAAGGATTCAAACACATGAGCCTATGGGGGAAACTCACATTTAAATCATGACATTTTACAAGAACAACAAAGACCTGAGTTGGAGATGCAGAATGCACACACACACACACACACACACACACACACACACACACTAAACATGTACAAATGTAAAAGTTGGCTACCTGACTTTTAAAGTCTATCATCCTAAGAGCATCTCCACTGTACACAAATAAATAACAGGGGAGGCCTTGAGTCTGCGCTGAAACACACTCAGATGGGGAAATCCCACTCCTTAGTCTGGCTCTTTCCATTTGAGTTTTAGATAAAATGATCCTCTGCATAATTGCTTGGATCCAGAGCTGGTCACCCCCTAGAAATCCAGGATGGCTGCCTTTTGAATGTTCATCTCCCCAAGACCACAACACCCCAGTCAGCCCCAGCCTGGGGTGGGCTCAATTCCATTGGTTTCCCTTCTTCCTCTCTACTCCTCTGCTTTTTCTTTACTTCTCTCTGTTTTCAAAGCAAGCAGTCTTCGATAGGTCCTTTGATTCTCTCATTGCCAGTCTTACTGGAATCTTCCAGCATCTTCTTTCAAAACTGTGTGCTCTCAGGATGATCAGAGGGAGGAGACACTCCTCAAAACAAACCTTGAACATTAAGTTTTTCATTTTGGAAGAATTTTTTTTAACTTCAGTGAGGCATTCTTTTACATGCGATCAATTCTGAATTCTCATATTTCAGTAAATACCGATTTATATATTTATTTGAAAATTATGTTTTGTTAGCTAGTATGTTATTACAGAAAAAGACTCAAAGCACAAATGCATTTATATAAGCATTTTATCTTTGCAAAAATATAATATCAGTTGCTTTGCATTAGTATGATTATTCCACACAGTAAAGCAAAAGAGCTCAACTAAATTAACCCACTGAGCTGAAAATATTTTGTCTCTTTGTGATTTCACAAATATCTGCTTTATTTAGCTTTGGAGGGTAAAGTGAATAAGTGATTTTTGTTTTTTTTTAAGTACAATATTTCTGGGTAGTTGGCATGTGTAACATGCAGCTTCTTTCCACGAAAACTATAAACCTGAGTGTTAGATCAGTCCTCCCCCCACCCACCCAGGGAACCTTCTCCCTCTCCTAGAAATCTGCGGCGCCCCTTCAGCTTCTGTCCCTGCCTTCTGTCCTTTCCCTCCCTCCCACTTGCAATTGTGCAGCAGACCCAGCCTCCCTCTCCAGTGCCCTACACAACTTAAATTATAGCTGTTCTTTACCAGTGCCTTCCTGACTCCTGGATTGTAGGTCACGTGACATGAAACTTCCCACCACACTGGCAAAGTTTCAAAAGTCAGAAGCCGGTGCGTTCCAGGGACTCTGCAGATTCTGAAGTTTTGAAAAAACTTCTCCAAAGGCTTCAGTTCCACCACCACCTCCTGACCCTGCCACACCACACCATTTATGTCTGTATCTCTCCTAACAGTAAACTATTGTTCCTGTTCTAATATTCTCCCACCTTAAGGTCAAACCATGGCCCCCGTGATCTGAAGACCCTCTGTTCTAATGAAACTCATAGTCCTTAAGGTCCTCTCTGTCAGCTTCCTTTGTCAACAAACCTCTGCTTTCTTGACCTTTTCCCCTAGCCCTGGATTTTCTGTAGTTACTATTAGGAGTTTGTTCAATAAAGGCATACTTTGGTAAAGAAAGAAAGAGAGAAAATGAGAAGGAAGGAAGGGAGGGAGGGAGGGAGGAAGGGACGGAGGGAGGGAGAGAGGGAGGGAGGGAGGGAGGAGGAGGAAGGAAGGAGGAAGGAAGGAAGGAAGGAAGGAAGGAAGGAAGGAAGGAAGGAAGGAAGGAAGGAAGGAAGGAAGGAAGGAAGGAAGGAAGGACAGATGGACTTATATTTGCTGAAGGTTGATTTCAATCACCTTTCTGGTGAGCCATTTAAGACAAAGTCTAAGACCAAACAGGAGTAGAAGGTGATGTCATATTGTGGTCATAGGATAGTGACTCTCAAATAAGCTGTCTGCTCTCAGTTTCTGTGCACAATGTTATGTTCCATGTTAATGAATGTCCAGGTTATTCACAAAGACCTTAGCAGAGAGGAGGATGGGAAATAGTGAGGCTTTAACCCTTCTTTCAATGTCCATCATGAGACTTGTACCATGAGAGGCAAGACTCTATAACTCAGCACTTGGCCACCATATCACAAATGGTCCTTCGGTGAGATCTAGTCCAGTATGGTGGGAATCTCACAGCAGAAGGCATGGCTTGAGCACAGAGGTTGGAGGATAGTTGAAGTTACTGCCATCATTAGGAAGTTCTAGAGAACAAACAGAAGAAAACATCTAATGCCCATCCCCTGTATCGTGCCTTCCTCCAAAAGACTCCATCTTCTCCAAGTGCTTAAACCTTCTCAAACATTAACATCAGCTGAGGCGGCCAGCACCGGAGCCTGTGGTAGTGGTGGTAGGTAGAGGAGTAGGAGGTAGGCGATCTGCAAGTTTCTGATGTAAAGAAGATTGGATAACTCACTCAGTTATAGTTAAATGAAATACAAGAACATATTAGACCCAAAGGCCCAGGGTCTGAGCATTGCTCCTCAAAGTTTACCATGTACCAGCCCCTCTTAATACATGCATGCCGCATAATTTGTATCCATACATGCACATGTGCACAGTGTCTTCAGTGTCCCCAGGGTTTTCCCTTAGCTCCCCTCCAAACTTCAATATCACCACCACCACCAAAACCAAATTAGAATTATCAGCTGGTACTCTAGCACCATGTACCAGAACTGGGCTGCTGCATGACATGTATGGGAAATGCTTCGTCATAGAAACAGTGAGGATCACTGAAAGATTTATACCCATGCCTCAAACTGTCTTTCACATGTGTGACTGTGTCTCAGAAATTCACAGTGATATACATCCATGAATTCTGGGATCACTTTGCTAAACCTTCATAATCCTGGTGTAAAACAAGGACTGGTACAATTAGAGCAACTAATGCTATTAAAAATCTTCCATCCCAGAAAGAATTCTCATATATAATATATATACAATTTGTGACCAAATTCTATAATCTGGACAGCATATATTGTCAGTAATATATAGCTAATCTAGAAATAGAAAGCAAAATTAAAAAGACAGCATGTTTTTTATGAAAAACCAAGAGAGTATTAGTCATGATAATGAAGCCCTAGACCAAATCTCCATAGCAGGAGTGGAGAACACTTTAAGTGATGATGGCATAAATACAAAATGAACTAACCCAGATGTGGGATCCAGCCCATCTGCCAGATCACTGTGGTCTCTACCAACACAGATTACAGGACAATGCCATGAATGACAAAGTCAGAGAGTCAGACCAGCTCCCCAGTTAAACAAGTGAGTTTTTCAGAGGAAAAGGCATTCCGTGTAGGCCGGGCTGTTGGCCTCTCACTTGACTCCTCCTGCTTCATACTCCCGAGTGCTAAGATGGCAGCTGTGTGCTGCCCCTAGCAGGCACAAGTGACTCTTAGGAAAGAGCAGCTCCCCGTCGTTCTAGCCCTGCATATTGGAAGGAACATTACTGTCCTGATTTGAATGTGATTCTCCCTCTTCAGGCTCATGTGTTTGATCTTTATTCGTCTTAATGTTTGGGAAGATCGTACCATCTTTGGGAGGTGGATTCCTGCTGGAGGAAAAGATGTCGAGGGGGTGGGCCTTGAGGTTTCGCTCTGCCTCCCGATTGCTGTGGTGACCTGAATAGGCCTCCAGCCATGCCTTCTGCTATGCTAGGTGATTCCTACCCAATGGACTGTATAACCCCTGCCACCCTAAGCCAAATCAATCTTCTTTTCTCCCTTTAGTTGCTTGTGTCTGAGTATTGTCTCACACGAACAGGAACCATAATAGTCACCACATGAAATCTGACTTGTCCTGTGCTCTCAAAGTGCAGTGTGATCTGCATCAGGCATGTCATGGTGATGTGTGTTGGGAGGACAAGTAGTGGTCCACATGAAGACATTCAGAAGTCTAGGATGCTGGGGAGAAGCCGAGGGAGTCCCCAGCAGGAGTTAGGCTTTAAAAACAAGCGAGGTACTCGTTCACAGATTAGCCAAGGCAGCTTTCAGACACCCTGTGGTTCCTCTCCGACCTTGGTCTGGAATAAACCATGTGTGACAGTATTTAATGAATCCCTTCTCCCTGTCAGATGATTTGCCTGTGTTTTTGTCTCAGTATTTTCCCAGAGTTGAATGCTTAGCCCTTTCTGCAGAGGCAGAGAGCAGCTACGCATCACGTTCAAAGTCACATAGGCCAGGAGGAAGAGAGATGGCATACATCAGGTGGAAGAGATGCAGAGAAAACAAGCTGTGGGAACTGGAGCGAAGGCTGCTCCTTAGGAGTGAAAGGAAGCCAGGACAAGTAGTGTTAGCTAGGGAAGTCACAGAAGACAGAGGGCCAAACGATTATAAGAATGCTTCTGCATTTGCAGGAATGTGTCCCCCCCCCCTTTTTTTAAAAAAAAAAGCGTTTGAAACTATGCAAAAGAACTGTTGCAGGTTGGAAAATTGGAACAGCAATGTATTGTTTGACATGTGGAGAAACAGTGCATCCCAAAAATATTTACTGAGCACCTACTACACACAAAGCCCTGTGCTGGTGCTTTACTAAGAGCGTTACCAGATCTCCTTACCTTTGAAGAATTGTGTGCTGTATGTGATTTTTCCAGTGGAGATGTGAGCAGGTATCTGTTCAGCCCAGATAAGGCACCCACACACAGACCAATGAAACCGTTCCACCCAAGTCTAGCTTGTGAACCAAGGAGTTCACTGAAGTTATTTATGGAAACATGGGTGACTCTCAGGTAGCTGCATTGCTGAAATTCAATACTCTCTAGCTGGTTAGCACCGCCCTGTTTGAATTAGTATGTCTGCTCTTGAGCTTGCAGCAACAGCTCTCAGTCTCCATGATGGGTGTAACCTCAGCCTCCTCCAGTTTGTACTAGCTAGTCATGTTTCCACCATGAAGGGTTGTATCTCCTCTCTAGAACCATAAGCTGAATAAATCTCCTTTTCTCCCCTTTAACTTGTTTGAGCCGCAGTGGTATCTCACAATAATAGAGAAAAGTAACTGGTATACCATCCTTCGCCATGGATACCTGAGGGGTATAAAAGGTTGCCTACAGAATCGCATTTCAGAAAGGCAGATTACCATATTTATTGGGTTTATGTCCTCCCTATAATTGCATTTGTGCTCTGGCTAGACATTGAATACCACTGGGTATTATATTTAGTCTCATTATCTTCATGACAGTGCACTAGAATACATCTCAAAAAACACTTTCATCAAGGAAAAGATGGCTTCTGTGGGCCTAAAACATCCATTTTCTTTGTTTTAATATAGAGTTTTATCTTGATCCAATGTAGAATCCTTGAGTCCAAATGAAAAATTATCTCATGACCAAGATATGTCATTGTATTCGGATATCGCTCAGTATTGGGGACATGCTTACTTGGTTGTCAGATGTGAAGGTGGTGGTAACTGTGTAATATGTCTCTGGCAAATATAACGTGAGTGCATGTACTAGACCATCATTGTATTATCTGATCATTTCATCATTCTGATTGTCTGGCTTGAACTAGTGTCAGAAGCCTTAGTGGACAGTTATCCCTGATTTGGGTCTCCATGACACTAGCTAATCACTGCAAGACTGTGTCTTAGCATCTTTTTCTGCAAAGTGTAGTGCATGTCGTCCCTGGAGTCCCCACTATAATTGCTATGGACACCCAGGGTCTACCATTCCCCCCCCCCTTCTTCCTCTATCTATTACTGAGCATTGACCCCCCCCCAAACTAAGGGACACTTTAAATATTTGTTATTATCATTTAAGAACATGTTGTGTTTGGAAGTCCCTCAGTGCTGGGGTCACCCTTAGCCCTTGGCTACCAGATGTAGTCAGTGTTGTAAGGGTGCATATGCTAATGCTGCGATGAGGAAACAGAGCCATAGGTACACAGTATGGAAAACAATCACTCAGTCAGCACTCAAGTGGAACCCATCAGGAACCCAGATGGAGGTCTATGTATGCTGATCTGTGTGGCTCGTGAAGTTTGGAAATCTGGGGACATTGTGTATGGACAGCAGGTGTGAGGTAATGTATTAATGCAGCTCTCTGAAGTTTTAAGCAGAAAACAAGAATCTGTGCATTAAGAAGGGGCCAAAGATGCTACAAGAACAGTGGGTGGGCAAAAAAGTTAGGTTCTAGCTTCTGTAGCCTTTGATACTGAGTAATATAAGTGCCCCTTTGATACAGCACATGACCTGAGTACATGTTTATTACTTAAGTCTATTTCGTGTATGTTATTTATTTGTAATCAACCTAGATAAGACCAGACCTTTATCATTAACCCCTAATTCACTTTAAATTGTCACTGACATGAATCTTATGGCGTTTTGTTATTGTACATTAAATCTGTGAGTGAGGTTAATAATAAAGTATTTAGTTATAGGAAACGAGGGTGCAATAATTGCATTTTCATGAGGGACTAAATTTGATGAAATTATACAGATTTAATTCAGCACTGAAAAAGGAATCTCACTATAAAACTTTTAATGTGAGAATTTCTTTTAGAGAATTTAACTGATAAGAAATATAGATTAGCAAAGACAACTGAATAGTTTGTCCCTCCCCTCCTTCCTTCCTTCCTTCCTTCCTTCCTTCCTTCCTTCCTTCCTTCCTTCCTTCCTTCCTTCCTTCCTTCCTTCCTTCCTGCCTTCCTTCCTTCCTTCCTCCCTCCCTCCCTCATCCCTTTCTCCCTCCCTCTCTCCCTTCTCTCCCTCCCTCTTTCCCGCCTTCCTTCCTTCCTTATTCTCACAGAAGCAAACACATAATAAACAGGTATTTTAACTCACTTTTGGATGATAATATAATAGAGTTGCTTGACATCTGATAGAAGTTGACACACTCCCTTTCATAATATAACAACAAACAAACCTCCTGGCTCCTAAAACCAGCTTCTGGACTCTGTCAAGCAATATGAATTTCTTGTGTTTTCAGTTCTTGGAAAACTCTACTGACATCAAGATTGAAATAAGATTTCCTTTAAGGAGAGTCACTTTTTCAAACCTACTCAAGTGCTTTTGTTGAAGGGTAAGGGGAAAGAGAAAGAAAAAGAGGTGAGAACAAAGATTTCTTGGATAATATATGAATTATTTTAAAATAGCATTGGTGAGAGTATAAATTTATCCAACTGTTATAGATAGCAGTATGAAAAGTCTTCCCCCCCCAAAAAAAACCCAAAAGCTACCAAATGATTCAGCAGTGCTCTTATGGGGTGTGCTACCCAAAGAATATGACTGTCTGTATCTCAGAGATATGTCTGTACTCCTATGCAGTACTAGTCACAGTAGCCAAGACTCAGAATCAGCCTAAGTGCATGTTGAGTGATGGGTGGATTCTAGATGCAGTACACATATACACAGAGAAGAAAGAAATAAAACCCTGCCATTTTCAGCAACGACCTGGAGGATAACAGGGTAAGTGAGCTTAGTCAGACACAGAAAGATAAAGACTACCTGATCTCACCTGAACGAGGCTCTTCAAGAGTTGCTTTGATAGAATCAGAGTCTCAAACAGTGATTACCTGGGCTGGAACTGTGAAAACAGAGAGAGAGAGAGAGAGAGAGTGGCCAAAAGGATTAGGGTTTCCTTACTGAAGGAGAAGCCGATTCTGAAAATCTAATGTACATCATGGTAGCTAGAAATGATAGTACTTATTATACCCTTGAAAATTGTCCAGAGAGTAGATATTAATGGTACACACACACACACACACACACACACACACACACACCAAAAACTGTGTGAGGTCATAGATATGTTAATTAGCTTGATTATGGTAATCATTTGAAATGTATACCTGTATCAAAACATCAGGCTTGTACACTTAAACACACAATTTTATGTGTCAAATGTACTTCAAAAAGGCTAGGAAAAAACCTAGTGCCAGAAAGCATAAAAATATTTTTTAAAATTAAGAACAAAAGCCTAGAGACCCTTAACCACACATGATAAGCCAAAAACAGCACAGCAAAGCCAAGTCACGAAGAACAGGCATCAGAAGAAGAACTGATTTTTTTTAACGAAGAAATGACCCCAATATTTGATGTGATAGATTTATGGTTTTTCCAAGGAGGAAAAGCAAGTCAGGAAGCAGAGAGCCGATTAACAAGATATTGCCGAAATAGCTCTAGCTTGCTGAATATTAAACTTACTGAGGAGTGTATGTTTATTGCTTAAATCTATTTCACATGTGTTATTTATTTATAACTTTAAGGATAATTTAATATGCAAAACCCCCTCTGCTGAAATGTGGGTATTAATTTCCAAGCATCATTTATTGTACTTGTGGCTGATGGATTGTTATTAGTCAGAACTAATAAACTTGTAAGGATTAATAGAATATCAGTCTGAGAGAGAGACTTTATAGTTACCATGTAACTGCATGTGCCTGGAGGACTGAATTGTCAGCTGGCTCATGGTGGCATTCAGGACAGGATAACGGGCCACAGAGGAAGGTGGTGAATTGATGATTAGTATCTTCTAAGTGAGTGGTTATTGATAGCAGTATGTTACCTGAGACATTAAGTAGCTAACAAAACAGATCTTGTGCTAAACATGATTACACTCTGCAGAAGGCCGTCATCTATACGTCAGGCCAGGTAATGCTACCGAAACCTGGCTTTGTTAAAACAAACCAGACCCAAGATTCAGCATGCAGAAAATTACTATATGCCTTAGGGTTGATTTTTTTCTGTGACCAGAGAGTCTTGCACTCCTTGTAGCTACAAAATGTTGTTGAGATGGAGCTGTTCAGGAAAAGAAAAGCAGAACTGACTGGATTTCCCTGATGTTTAGCTGAAATGTACTGGGATCCAGGTTTGGTTTTTCCCACCCTCTTGAGGCCCTCCCCTTTGGAAGCTGAGGTCTCCCCTCACTGCACACATTTCCACAAGGCACCGGTGTAAGGATTGATGGGAGAGAAAACATGAGTGCCTCTGCCCTCTGTCTGATGGGCAATGACGTCACTGCTGCATAGACTGCTGGAACTTAGCTCCTCTGTGGGATCCTCGGTCTTTACATCTTTACATGGAGGAAGACACTGTCCACACACAAAGATGATGAGCTGCAGCCTTTCATTTCCAGGTTGATGTTTCTTCATTTGCTCCCTATTCCTGCTATTCAACATACACTCACTGTCACATGCACTCAATACACATAGTCACACATACACAAACATAGACATTCACACTGACATATACATGTTCTCATTCCCACATGCACATTCCCATGAATGCAGATACATGAATATTCACAGAGATATGCATTAGCATATATTCACACACAGACTCATACTCACATTCAGATATACCCACGCAGGCATGCATCAAAATACATAGTCACACATGTTTTCCCATACACATTAATACACTCACAGATACATATCAGTATACAAACAAATCTTGCACACTCATGACATAAATACATTTGCATGCACCATACAGATATATGTATGTGTATACACTCACTATACAAGTATATTCACACACGTTCACTGCACACCTCCCCACACACAAACATATCTCCCTCGGCTTTGCTCTGGTTTGCAGCCATAGTCTTAAGCTGATCTCAGGGAATAGAAGAGTTCTCTGCATCAAGTGCTTCCTTGTTGCCTTAAACCATAATCATCCTGAAGTCTGATTGGTCAAGTTGACTACATAAATACACAGCACACAGAAGTTGTCCTGAAGGAGAATGATACAAGAGTGCAACATACTTCACCCTGTTGCTGGAATCCAGCCAAGCAGCCCCGTGACTGACAGACCAGCTTTCTTCTATTCCAGGATGTAGGCCTTTGGGATCCCAGGGTTGAAGGAAACCTTCTGTGGATCTTGTCTCAGTGAAAACACAGACATACTTGCTTCTCAGTGTAAAATGTAGCCTGGACTGGATGCCTTCCCATCCTGCCTCCTGCACCATGCCTTGTGCCTAGTAGGAAGATGATTGGGGGTGTTTCAGAGCAGCAACGGGGATATGTTCTTCCTCAAAGGATGAAAGGGTTCACTCTAAAGGATGCTCATAGGCTGATCTAGACTACAAAAACCAGGAGGGTGTCTCCAAGGACAAGCCACGCCCTCCCAGGGTGACCAGGTCACCCCAGCCTCTGACTTAGCTAAGTCTGTGACTCCCCTCTTCTGCACTGGGCTCTCTGCATCTCTCCTCCAGCCCTTCCTTCCCTCTTCATCCCCTCACAACATCTCTATCTCCTGGTAGTTACTTTCTCATGACCAAGTCCGTGGCTCTCCCCACCCCTTTGGCTATCTTCCTTGTCACTGACCTGTATCTGCTTCTGGGCCTCCAGATGTATCTCGCAGGGTCAGAAGCTGAAGTATCAAGCTCCTGTCCCCCTGTGCTGGGTGAGACCTCGGTCTTGCCTCACCTGTGGCTCACCTGTGGCTCACCTGTGCCTTGTCCTGGATCAGGCAACTGTGACCCAAAGGGAGGAAACCTTGTGCGTAGAACTTGTGGGATTTGGTTGTTTGCCTTAAAATGAAGCTGGATGGACAGGAGGATGAAGAGTGTGAAACTAGGTTGGTTCCATGAGTTTCTTATCTTCTCAGTTGCTTGTTAATTGTGTGAATCACTTTAAGGGACTTTTGGTGATATTTCTCTAGAGGCAAAATCATCAATTCACCCTACTTTCTTGTGCAGAAAGTTTAGCTTGTTGGTTGATGTGCTCTTGGTCTAGCAAAGGCAGGATGTGGAAGCCAGTGCCCCTTGCATTGACACACATGATCTGTAAGGTGTGTTCAATGCCCCTGAACATGAAGGGCACTCATTCATATGTAGCAATAACATGCTAATTACAAATAACCTTATCTGTTTATTAAAACACTTCATTGACTCCAAGTCCTCATTAATGAAACAGTATCGAGTCTACTTTAGTTTATGAAGTGGTGTATAGTCTTGAGATCCATGGGCCTTAAATTTTCATAAAAAGCACATTTTATATATTTTTTCCCTCAAATGACAATATCCCTTCATTTCCTGGTAGTGGGAACTATACATAATCCAAGTTAATAAACACTTAAACAGGCTAGTGAGACAAATGCATATGTCAAGTGTTCAAAATTTTTAAATAAGAGAAGATATCTAGTGCTAAGAAATAAATACTTTTTTGTTTACATGATTTTTTTTTCATGCATAAATGTAGGTAAAGAAAAGTAGGCAAAACTGCTAATTCAACTAGAATAATAGTCTATATGTACGTAAGTCAGGACATTATTTCTACAGTTCTTCTAGAAAGTTCTTTTCACCCTCTAGAACATGATTTCAACAACCGTGTCACAGTTACTCTTCCTTACTTCTGTGAGACACTACTTCAACACAATTGAAGGGCAGAAAAGGAGATTTATTTGGTTTACAGTCCCAGAGGGGAGGTACAGTCCACTATGGCAGGAAAGGCAAGGCTGGCTGGAGGCGACTTAAGTCAGATCCGTCATGGAGGCTGAGAAGACTTCTAGCAGAAGCAGGGCAGAACTAAACCACCTCAAGGCCCACCAACTCCTGTGACGTGCCTTCCTCCAGCTCGGCCCCACCTTCTAAAAGGTGCCATGACCTTCCCAGACATTAACTAAGAATTCAAACACATGACAAATAGGCATTGCAGAAGGGACTATTAGAGAAGGATGGGGTGGCTGGGCACGCGAGGAGCGTGAGGCAAAAAACTTTGGTTCCCAAGGAAAAGGACGTGTTTCATTGGCCATCCAGGGGCCAGAAACCTATATAGCAGAAAACTGATAGAAGAGGTCTGGGGGTATGTTCAAGAGTGTCAGGTGTCATATTAAAGCTCTAAGGCCAGCAAGATGATCTAGAATAACATGGGGTCACCTTGATAGCCCGTGCTAGGTTGTCTAAGAAGATGACAAGGCAGAGAGAACCCAGAGTGTTCTGGTAGGATCTGAGGCATGTGGATTAATTTTCATGTATGGAGATGAATATCATGGGTTGTTGGAGATTTAGAAAAGACACCCCGCGAAGCCAGGCACAGGAACCAGTCAAAGAGCCCGATGCAGAGTGACCAGGCCGCCTGGGCCCTGGGACTATATTTCCGTTCTCACCATCCAGATTCTCAACTGGCATCTGACCTGCCAGCTTCGGCAGTTCCTTTGCAACAACTGTGGACAGGAAAGCCAGTGGCCCCAGGAGAGAGAAGGAAACAGGGACCCCTGCTTTTCCTCTGTCAAGGCCCCCATGTCTTTCACTTTTTCATGCCTGCTTATTGTTCACAGTTCACACTGTCTTGCTAACAACTGACAGAGCTTCCAACTTCAAGAACGGAAACCACGAAACCATGAGTTTAGTTCATAGCAATGATAACCAAGGAGTCCAACATACTTTTGTGTAATTGATCGAGAAGTGAAGTTCTAGCATCTCCTTACTCTCCATGTTCACATAAGAAAGGCCTGAGAACTGGGGGGTGTTTGAAAACATAGAGACAGGACCAGTGCCCACCAAGGAGATAGTCGTGCACCAGGCGTGAGCACAGTGAAGGTGCTTTTTCCACCTTTGGGAGTTCTTACCTCGTTATCACTCTTTCTTGGTGCTGGTGGTTTCCCCTTCAGTCCCAACTATGGCTTCCTTAACTTTCAAGGTTGTTTTTGAATTGGCAGCTTGTAATGAGTGGGCTCAAGAGCCTCAAAGATGCCTGGCTCTCCCTAAGGGTGGGGAATATTCTCTTTGCCTTTGTTTTTTTTATTTTTTATTTATTCAATTGTGCATGTGTGCGTGTGTGCGTGTGTGCGTGTGTGTGTGTAGAACCACAAGCGAATTCGGGAACCACGCAGGCCACCCCCGCTTCCACCCGGCATCTATACATAGGGTGTAGGATCCGAACTCAGAACTTTCCGCTTGCAAGGCAGAGGCTTAACCCCTGAGCCACCTCTCCAGCCCCTCTCTCTGCCTTTGTATACTAGGTTAATCTTGGTACTATGGGGACAGAGGACAATCCTCCCCATAATTCCCGTGAATTCACTCTAACTGTTCATTGTCTGAAACTGCACAACTTTCATGGTCACGAAGATTTTCTGGGTAAAGATGGCAGACCATCCTGAAGAAAAATACACAGCCTCCGTGTTCTATGTGGCACTTTCATATCCTGACGAGCATAATTCAATTTCACTTCCATCTTCTTTGCTGAAGGTTCCAATGATCTGCTTTTGCTAAAAAGAATATCGGTCTTAGCAGGTCAGAGTGAACCCTGAGGTCCATAGAAGTATACAGGTGGAAGGGTGGGAGGGAGTGGAAAGAAAGGTGCAGGAAAGGGAGGGAATGGAGGGGAGGGACAGGGAGGGATACTCAATAAGGATGGTCACCTTAGGGACCATTGTTTTTGTGTGGCTTTATTGAGTGGGCAGGAGGGTCCCTGCTGGAAACAGGCCTTGAGGCTCATTTCCATGTCAGCAGAAGGGGAAAAGGCATCTCAGCTGGGCAAGGCTGGCCGCCCATGCCAGGCTTCCTAACAGCCCACAGGTTTCTTTCTCCAAACTTCTTCCATCCTAGTAGAGAATGACATGGCTGAGTTGACTAGTATTTTGCAAAACAGATGGGTACATGTAGCTCTGGGCTTGCTTGATTGCTTCTTTCCTTCTTTCCTTTTTTTCCCTTTCTTTTCTTTTTTTCTTTCTTTCCTTCCTTTGAATATTTCTTTTCCTTTCTTCCTCCCTTCCTCTTTCCTTCCTTCCTCCTTCCCTCACCTCTCTCCCTCCCTTCCTTTCTCTTACTCCCTCCTTCCTTCCTTCTTTCCTTTCCTTCTTTCTTACCTCTCTTCTTTTCCTTCCTTCCTCTTTTTTTTCACAGGATGTCATGTATCTCAGGCTGACCTCAAACTTTCTTTGTAGTGAAGGGCGACCTTGGGCCCCCATATTCTTCTGCCTCTATCGCCTGAGGACTGGGATTACAGGTGTGCACCAACCCTTCCAGTTTATACACAGCTGGGGACTGAATCCAGATCTTCCTGCATGCTGGGCAGACATTCTGTCAGTTCAGCTGCGTCTCCAGACCACCTTTTTCTTTTACATCCAATAAAAAAAAATCATATCCCCAGCCTGTGGCATAACAGCAGTCACCTCATGGTTGCTTCATGGGTTTGTTCTCCAGCCAGCTCAGCCTCTGCTTGTACACCATGCACTGACTAATAATGGCTGTATTGATGCCAGTGTGTTTGGCTTAAGTGCTTCCCTGGGATAAACAATCGCATCTGAGCGGTAATCTGTTAGTTGAGTTGCTGGGACAATGTCATGCCAGCCTCCATAGTCTAAAACTCCTTGGCGATTCAAGCTATGTGACTCTGTTTTAATAACCTCTGAGTTATTATATAATGCAAATGTGGGTAATTTCTAGTTTAGAGAGTGCTGCTATCTAACTTCTGAGAAAATGCCACCAAGGTGTGTTTATCTATGGTGATGGCTAACCACCACCATGGGTGAATTAAATTTCATTACCATCCAGAAATTGCATTCGCTTTTTAGTAGTTTCCTCCTGTATTGGAGATTTAGTATTGTTGGATAAAAAAAAAAGCAGTGTTGAAATCAAATCTTAATTTTCAGCTGAGTGTGGTGGCACATACCTAGCTTCTAGCACTTGGGAAGCTGAGGCAGGAGCATTGTAAGATTGAGGTCACAGTCTGGCTTATGTTGAAGACTTTAATCTCAGACCCCCAAGGGCAGAGAATATAGCTCAGTCATAGAGCACTTGTCTTGTATGCAGAAGACCCTGGATTGATCTCCCAAAACCACATTGTGCTACCAAAAAAAGAAGGAAGAGGAAGGGAGGAAGGGAGGGAGGGACAGAGGGAAGAAGGGGGGAGAGAAGGAGGGAGGGAGGGAGGGAGGGAGGGAGGGAGGGAAAGGAAGGAGAAAAAGAGGAAAAGAAAAAAAAAGCAAAATTGGGTTGCAAATCATAGAATAAATATCCAGAATCTGGGCTGATGTAAATAATAAATAAAATAAGAGAGAAAGAACAACTCTTTTTATGTGTGTGTGTGTGTGTGTGTATGTGTAGGGGTGTGTGTGTATGTATGTATGTGTGTGTGTGTAGAACCATGGGCGAATTCGGGAACCACCATGGACGCCTCCACCTCCTCCTTGTTTACTCTGCCCCAGGATTCATGGACTCCACCCTACCAGGACCAGAAACGCAGGCTGCCCCCGCTTCTGCCCAGAGTCTATACGTGGGGTCTAGGATCTGAACTCAGGACCTTCCACCTGCAAGGCAGAGGCTTAACCCCTGAGTCACCTCTCCAGCCCTCCCTCCCTTCCTTCCTTTGTGGGATCTGGGATCCAAACTAAAGATTCTTCTGCTTGCAAGATAGAGAGAGGCTTAACCCAAGTCATCTCTCGAGCCCCAAGGGGCAACTCTTTCTTAAGTAGACTTCCGAAGCGTAAATATGGAAGCAAAGTGAGAAACAGGCTCACACAACGGTGGTGACTCTCAGTCCGCAGGCACTGTGTATGCTGACGTTGGTGGGGGTGGAAAGGAGTGAGGAGACACGCGGGGTCAGCACAGCCTCACCACATCTGTCTGAGGATAGTGCTAACAGGGGGCAGATGATCGACATCATGGCCCTCTTGATATGAGGCCCAGAGAAATATCTCACATCACGCCATAGTATTCTTAAAATAATTCATAAACTCATTCTACTCATGGAAAAGATCCGGGACCACCCAGCTGGAGGGTCTGTTCCCTTCCAAAGTGTCAAGGAAGGCAGGGGAAGACCAACAAATTGTTTCCCAGATGAAGGACCGGGAGGAGGGGAAGGGTGTGTGACAGCAGCTAGAGGCACCAAGCAAACATCACGCTGAAAATCCCGAGACAATGATGGGAGCCGGCTGAGATCCTAAGAAGTTCTATGGATTAATTAATAATATTGTGTGAAAGTGAATCTCCTGCTCTTGATAATTAGACTGTGATTATGTAAGACAGCCTTAGAGGAAGTTGCATGAAGCACAGGACGAGCTTTGTACTATTTTCGCAACTTTTTTTTTGGCAAGTCAAAAACTAATTCAGTATCTTGAAAAAATGTTTTTAAAAAGGAAGCTATTGGTAATTGACACTTCAGGCATTTTTTAACCAAAGAAAGTCCAAACTAACCTGAGAGAAAGCCAAGCAGTCTTAGTCTCTTTTATTTACTATGTCTTTCCATGCCCTCTCTTTTTAAAAATGTATTTACTTATGAGAGAGAGTAAGAGAGAGAGAGAGCGAGCCTGTATGCATGTACCACAGTACTCATGTGGAGGAGGCCAGAAGCGACTTTCAGAAATCACTTCTCTCCTTCCTACGTGTGGTCTCCAGGGATTGCTCAGGCCCCCATGTTTGCATACCTTTACCTTTGCATACCCCATATTCTCTCTCTCTCTCTCTCTCTCTCTTTCATTTCCAGTTGATTGAAGAGATGACTCTCCATGCCAAATGTCCTTTCTTCTAGGAAATCAAGCAAATACACTGTTTTCTATAGATAGGACCTATTTTTGAAGGATTTATTTATTTATTTGGGGTGTGTATGTGTGTGAGAGAAGGGAGGGGGCACTGTGTGTCCCTGTGGAGGATGAAGAGTGACTTCAGGAGTCATCCTGGATTGTTTCTACCTCCTTTTTGCTTTGCTTTGGGATTTCCAAGATCTACTACCAGGGCTGGGAAGTGCAGACCATCTTCATTTCCACCTGACATTGTTTATGTGGGACCTGGAATAGAACTCAGGACCTTCTGCTTTCCAGGCAGAGTCTTAACCCCTGAGCTATTTCTGCAGTCTGTTTGGTTTTTCAAGTCCTCTCCTGAGAATGGGACCCACCCAACCCGGTGTTCTGGTCCTAGCCTCCCTGCCAGCCTGTGAGATTTCTGGACTGGGTTTCCGCCTCCCTTCTGCAATCTTCCTCACCTCCGATTGTGGGGAATTCTTTGTCAGATGCTGGAAGTGCTCGTCTCACAGGGCACATTTCGTATCCACTGGCTGCGCCCTGTAGGCATTCTTCTTTCTAATAAGCCCGGCAATATACTTGTTGAAGACTGTTTGATTTTGAAAATGTTCAGCCATATAGAGAGGCAGCATGTAATGAAGCTCCGCCAACGTGATCTCCGTCAAGATGGGTGTCTAAAAGCAGCGGCGTGATGTTGATGGGATGGCAGCGGTGCCCATTCCTGTCATTGTTCCTGTTCATCTTTATACTTTTGGGTGTGAGACTAAGACCTTGTCTGTTTTGAAGGATATATTTTCTGTTGCTTTTTGCAGTGTGTGCGGGGGGTGGCCAAGTTCTTTTATTAATAATACAAGGTCCCACTACCCCTCCACACTTCATCCCATTTGTACAGGATTGAGGTCATTTCTTGAGTTGGTTAATGTAAGGGAGAAGCTCTTAGATGTTTTATGAATGGGATTACCATCTTATTTCTGCTTTTACTACAGTAACCATCACTTTAAAAACCTATTATTTATATGTGTGTATTTTTGGATACCTATCTACGTATAGAAGCCAGAGGTTAGCATCAGGTGTCTTCCACTCCACATTATTATTTTCTTTGGAGACATGAGAAATGCAAGTTTTACGACAGAGCTGAGGGCCTGATGGCCAAGGGAACCACGGTCTAGCCTTAAGGTGGGAGAGCATCAGAACAGAAGAGAGAGCTTGAAGTCAGAGAAGACAGGGAGAGGGCTACTGTGACAGCGTGGCAGGAACACATTATATTTTGAGACAGGGTCTCTCACTGAAGCTGGAGTTCACCAGTTGTGGTCAGCAAGCCACACCCTTTCTCTGCTTCCCCAGCATTGGTATGAGGTACTTGTAACAGCATGTCTCATTTTTTTTTCACATGGATACCAGAGATCTGAACTCAGGTACATATGTCACAGTGACAAGAAAAGCAACTAACATTTGCACTTGAGAAGCAAAGGCTGGAAGATCCCGAGTCACCTAAGTTCACAGAGACTCTATGGCTAACCCAGGCCTTTGAGGGAGCTATGTTTCAGGTAAATGAGAACAGGAGGTAGTTTATATTGACAGTATGAAATGCAGTGATTTCAGACATCATTCTTTCTATTTGTGTTATTTCTATTTTATGTTTAGATTGAAGTAACATGGCTCTTAATGTACTAAAGTATCAATCCACAAGACAGGCCTTGTCTTCTGCCATCTGTTTTGATCATATCGAAATTTTTATTTGGTCTTGGTAATTGTTACTTGGGTTCTGTGTCTTAGGTCAGAGTCATATGCATAGTCCAGTCTGGTCTTATATTCAAGATCCTCCCATCTCAGTCTCCCAAGTGCTGGCAAAACCCCCTTTTCTTCCGCACGTCTCCATCAGTGGAGGATAGTTTCTTCCTATGATTTTGTTACAGTCGGCTGCTGTCTTGGAATTAGAATGATATTAGAGGAACACAGGGTTTTGTGCATTTCTACTTCCAGTTTGAAGAAGTTTGGAGTCCTTACCACTTTTTTTTTTAATTCCATGGTGATATGTGAAACAATAACAAGAAGAAAGGCATGAAAGTGCTCTGTTTCAGCTGAGCGGAAATGGGGGAGCTCATGCATTACTGAGAAATAAGTTCAACCTTGCTTCTGATTTCAGACCCTAGAAGTACAGCCTAGTGCTTTCTCAAAGCAGGGTTATGGCACAACTTACAAATATGTTGCTTTATCATCTTTTGCAAAGTTTTCTTCTTGAGAAAGGTAGATGGGACCTGGAGAAATAGGTTTGTGTGCCTAATGCTCACAAACCAGGCAACCTGAGTTCAATCTGGGGAAGCCCACATGGTGTGGAGAGAAATGACTTGTGAAATTGTTCTCTGACTCTACCCATGTGCTATGGCCTACATGCAAATAATCTCTCTCTCTCTCTTTCTCATTTAAAATTAATTTTAAAAGAGGTAGCCAGTAGTCACATAACTACACTTTTTTCCTTAGACAAAGAAATTAAACAGTAGGCATAAAACCAGTAGCAGGGTCAATAACTTATAACACTATCAGTTATCAGAAAAAGTTAATTATATACCTCTTAATAAACCAAGCAAACATTGAAATGTTTACAGAAAGACATTTATCAACAACCGTTTAGAAATATTTAAAAATTCGTTTGGTGATCTTATCCGAGAATGGCCTGAGTATATGTGTATATCTATTTATTTGTAGAGAGACAGGTATAGACAGATAGAAAGGTAGATAGATACTTCAGAGTTGGCCTTTGTGTACATATCTTTATACAGATGCATGCACACGCACATGTTTACTCTCAATTTTTTTTCTTTGCATTTATCATGTATGTGCTTGTGAGTGCATGTATGTGTGCGTATGCACATGTACGCATGTACATGCACCTGCTGCAGGTACCACTGACATACATGAGAACCATACCAGCAGGTCATAAAAGCGGAGATCAGAGGATCATGTACAGTGGGTAGGTTCTCGCTTTCCACCATGTGGGCTCCAGGGATCAAACTACAGTCTTCGGGCTTGGAAGCCAGCACCCTTAGGTGCTGAGCCATCTCGTCAGCCCCGGGTTACCCTCTAAAATAGTAAGATAAGTGTGTTTGTGTGTGTGTTGTGTGAACACTTCAGTTCCCCACCAGTAGAGAAGCAGTCACAGGTCTTGTAATTCATGGTGTGCCTACCCTTATTTCCAGCCCGAGGTAAGTCCCATGAATGTTAAGTCAAGAAATCAGGAGGGACCCAATCAATCTGTAGCTCATGTAAAATCAGAGTTCACCTCCCAGAGCCCTCTCTCCTCCCCTTATCCTTTGTCCCCTCCCCCTGTCAACAGTTGCAGGCATTAAAGATGACGTTTCTCTCCCCATCTCTACTGGCCTGCCATGGCTCTTGGATGACACAGGAAGTGGCAGGATCGGTGCCTCCTTAAGAGCAGCCGTAACCAACCTTGTTGCCTGCCTGGGGTGACCTTATTGTCTGGTGGTCAGCGTCTCCTGGGGGGCCTGGGCTGAGGGGACAGGAACTCAGGGCTGGTCAGTGCTGTCAGCACAAGGTGTGAGCTTCGCTTTGCTGTGCAAAGGGGCTCAGTGTGCTGTTACAGTGGCCCCGAAAATCTGCTGTGGGATGGAGCACTGCTACTCAATGTGTTGCTGACCCCTCTTGTTATTCGTAGTTTCCTCCACCTTTGCACACTGAGGTACCAAGGTACCTGAGACCCAGCCTCCAGGACTCGGGCTCCTGGACCCATACAGCAGCGCTCCCCCTCAAGGAAACGCACTGACAGACGCTGAGAGCACAGCCCCAGCTTCTTCTAGACCTTGTCCCCTGTGCCAAGAACCTTGGGGCACCGACAGGGATTTGGCAGCGTTCCTGGGAAATGGATGGCGGCCCAGCGGGTTCTGGGTGTTGCCAGACACATGTCGGGCTGCGTTCTTGCTCTTCCTCCAGAAAAGAGGGCCATTTTAGAGCAGAGGAACAGACGGAAAAGAAACCCGAGCCCCTCTCTCATCCTGTCCGCGACTAACTAGCACAAGAAAGGATTCCCTTGTCCAAAATTTCTTCTTGGCTGAGCAATAAATGCAGATCTTGCATCTGATTCATTTGATTTTTCAGACTTAGCTGAGGCCGAATAGGGATCCTTTGCTTTATCAACTGCTATGCTTAGCTCGCGGTTGGAGTCACTGACCTCTCTGGAGTGGGCCTGCCTTCTTATGGGGACCCTATGTCATTTCTCTATCATCGCCTTTGATATGGTAATGATCTTGCACAAGAAAGGCCATTTTTATGAGTGCACAAGGAATTAAAGGTGACGGAGAAGGTGGAGAGAGTTCCAAAGATGGCAGTTTATTATGAAAAAAAAAAGTAAGCGCATCCTTGGAAAGCAAAGCAAGCTTGCAGGCCACGGGCAGCAGGACAGAACGGGCACGTGTCTCTGGCAAGCGCAGGGGACAGCGTTGCTAACAGGGTGGCTTAATGCTCTCTTAACAACGCGCACTTGCTCTCGCCGGCTGGCGGATTGATTTCCCTCTGCCCTCCGCAGACCCGGCTGCCGCTAAGCCTTGTGTCCTCCACGTGATGCTGAGCCGAATCAGATTTTCCTTTTAGTTGTTCGATCGCATTTTCCTTCCTGGAGCTTAGAAGGCACACTTGGGACCACATCGTAATTGCCTCCCCACACTGAACTGCTGATACCTTTATTGGATTGGCGTAGGGTTTCCGAGGATTGTGTTTAACATGCAGTGAGCCACGGCAATGCAAACAGCTCCAGTGTTTAAACAAGCATCCATTAGGCCAGGAAACAAGGCGGTGCCAGCCCATTTGGTGCTCCATAGAGCCGGTCGCTGGAGGTGAGCCCGGGGCGACCCGGACTCCTTCACTGGAGAGGGCAGGCTCCAGGGAGAAATGCGAGAATCCATGGTGTCCGAGATAGAGCCCATTTGCACTGGATTTCTAGCAGAGGGAGTGGGGGCGGGGAGGGGCGAAGAGCGATGTGGCTAGGGACATGTGCAAAGCTCATTAATATCTCATTATGTTAGAATTGCCTTTCCCCCCAGCAGATTGGCGTGAACATTGGCGCCGGCAGAGACACGCTTAGGGGAAAGGCGCGCCCCCCTTTGCAGGTCCTAGCAAGCTTGCTTTGCACCCAGGGAGTGGTGGTGTTGAATTTGTGAGGGAAGGCTGTGAGAAGACCCCAAAGGAGCACTAGCGAGCCAAGGCGGGAGGTGTGGGAGGGGACAGACAGCTGTAGTTTGTAAATACACAGTGACCAGCTTGCCTGTGTGCCAGGCAGCGTTGGAGAGAGGAGAGGCACAGTTGGAAAAGGAACACTGGTGAGCTTAGGCAGGGACCATCCAGTAGGCTGGAAGTGAACACGCAGGTCACAAAGTTCTCAGTAAGCTTGGGGCTCCAGGACCTCCCTGGCATACACCAGAAAGAGAGCAATATAAGTCAGAAAGAAGAGAGGGCAAACTAGAAAGGGGAAAAAGAAGTGTGAGGAGTCAGTACCCAGGAGAACTGTGTTCCCAGCTGCCTCTGTCCGGTGATCCGAGCAAAGGGAAGATTCTAGAAGAGTGTGCAGCAGGGTCTTAGTGCTTTCAGGTTTGCTGTAGCTGGGAATGGACCCCAGGGATTAAATCCTCTCAGGTTGCAGTTCTGGACACTTCCAAGGCTCAAATCCTGCAGAGCAAGTCACCCAGGTAGCATGTGGAGGCTGCCAGGGGTGGAAACCCAGCCTCAAGGGTGGGAAGTCCCAACCAAGTGTTCCAAAAAGCATCATCCCTGCAGATACTTAATTTTGCTGTTAAGATGTGTCTATCGGGACAAATCTGAAGCGTTTCTTCCTTAATGAGAGGTCATTACATAACAGGATGTAACAAAGTACAGCCATGTGTGGGTTTTGGATTATGACTGCTCCTTGAAATAATTTCATTAATGTTCTTTGAGACTGTCCCATTTCTGCCTTTCTGCAGTCATCATCATCTCTTCTTCCTCCTCCTCTTCCTCCTCCTCCTCCTCTTCCTTCTCTTCCTTCTCCTTTTTCTCCTCCTTGTTTACTTCTTTTCTTCAGCAGGGTCTTATGCGCACCAGGCTGGCCTGGAACTCACTATGTGGAGGGATGGCCTTTAACTTATGATTTCCCTGCCTCCATCTCTCTTTCTAGTGCTGGAATTACAGACAGGCACCATCATGCCTGTTTTTGTGGGGTGCTAGGACTCAAACCCAGGGCTTTGTGAATGCTTAGTGTGCACTCTACCCACTAAGCTACACCCCCAAACTGGGAGTCCTTAGTTCTGCTGTGGAATTATTCCTCTGTGATTCTGTGGCCTTTGGACTCTATTTCTAAACACAAATGCACACAGCACAGACCCTCACATCATAGAGAAGTCTTCTACACCAACACTCAGCAATGAGGGAATGTGGGTGTATGATTGATACGATCTTGTAAAGTGACAAGACCAGTTTCTAGATTTGGCTTGTAAAGACCCTGACGATCATCCTTTGTTCTGACTTAAGACGATATTCTACTACAATATGGATTATTCATTAACTTTTGAAAAAGAAAAAAAAGTTAATGTTGTCATTCATTGAAAGCTGTTTGTGTTCATTTGGGGAAAAAATAACTCAAGTGGTGCTGATCATGAGTTTGTTATGTACAGGAGTGCTTGTAATGAACATTTTTAAATTAATGTCTTTGATAATCACAATCAAGTTCATTTAGGTTTAAAAAAAACAGTTATGGGATACAAATACTGCTGAGAAAGAAATTTAACTAGGTTTCTTTTTACAGTTCAGCCTCTCTGGTAAAAATAGTAAAACCCAGCCTTGTGTGTATTAAAACCCATTATTCTTTTGACAATGCAGCTTTGATGCACCAAGCAAGGATTTTTGAGAATAAAGCTGGGAAACAGCTAACATGCTGTAATTTCATTGCCACAGATCAGAAAACATTCTCCTTGTTTACATGTTGACTTTGCCAAACTTAATCCCATCCCACAACAAACACAAGGAGCATTCAGTAGCTTCCAGCAGTACCTTAGACCTCCAGAACTTAACTTGTGGGTTCAGCTGCCTCAGGAGGTCTCTTGATCCTTAGTATGGGCCACAGTATCTCCAGAAGTTGAAGAAATTACTACCTCTCTCTCTCTCTCTCTCTCTCTCTCTCTTTCTCCCCCTTTTTCAGTGGCATGGAGAGGACCCAAGGATGGATTTCTACTGCCCCCGCTTGTCACTTCTAAATATATCTTCCATCTCAAATCCCTTTGCCTTCCTTCCTTCCTAGGACCCAGAAAATAAGAGTTAAGTGTCATCCAAACTTTATGCATAACAAAAAAAAAAGTGATGGCATCCAAATTGCCATTTTGCCAAGAGACAGCTGATTGCAGTTCAAGAAAAATGGGATTTAACGTCTGGGTAAAAAAGAAAAAGTGACTTTCGAGCTCCTTTCAGGTGTTTGCCTTGAAAAAATCCCAAAGATGAAATATCAGAAAATCGAGGATGAGATGCAACTTCGAGAGATGTCTCAGCCCCCTCCGATCCCCCGCCGTCAATGGAGACCATATCTAAGCGTCCCAGATGGCTGCTCTATTTTTAAAGATCTCCGAAGAAGGAGTTTCTCCCACCTCCTCAGTCGCCCGTCCCAGAATCTCTGATTCTTCACTGCCAGAGTATTTTTTCTTTTCTTTTTCTTTTTTATCCTGAGAACTCTCAGAGAGAAAACATAAAAAGAGACCCCTCCTAGATTTGGGGCCCTGTAGTATCTCTACTGTGCACATGGAGATAGGAAACACCCTTCAGTGAAAAAGAAGGGTTTCTCTCATTAGCTGTCAGTTCTATGAAATGACATTTGGGGGTCAAGCAGAGCTCTCCTGGGCCTCTGCTGTCCCCGAATCTCATAAGGATGAAGGCTGCTTGCAATGTAAGAGCCTCAGGCCTCACCTACTCTGGCATGACCTGTTCAGGTGGTCATCCAGTTGTTTTTTCTGTCATTCCCCCAAAGTGCTTCGTGGCCAGCACTCATATGAATCAAGGGTCCTTGTCATTGGAGTCTATACTCATGTAGGGAAGAACGTGGTCTCAGGGGGATGAACCAGAAGCAAAAAGGGGGCGGGGCCAAATGACTCAGCACGTGAAGCACTTGAAACACAGACTAACATCTCAAGTTGTTCCATCTGTGGAACTTAAGTAAAGGTGGAGGGAGAACACCAACTCCGGAACATTGCCCTCTGACTCCCATACACACACACACACACACACACACACACACACACACAAGCATGGAGGGTACACACACACAGCCATGGTATAGTATATGAGCTCTCTCGTTCTCTCTCTCTCTCTCTCTCTCACACACACACACACACACACACACATGAACATGAGCACACACACACCCATCGTATGGTAAAGGATTTTTCTCTCTCTCATAAACAGTCACGGCACATTATAAGTTCTCTCTCTTTCTCTCTCCCCCCTCTCTCTCTCTTTCTCTCTTTTCACACACACACACACACACACACACACACATGAACTATAGCACATAAACTCTCTTTCTCATACATATACACACAGCCATAGCACATGAATGCATGCTCCCTTTCCTCTCTCCTCTCTCTCTCTCTCTCATACACACACACGCTTATGCACACTTATGACACCCATGGCGTATGTACTCCCCCCCCCACATACACATACACTATGATAATAAATAAATGAAAATCATTTTGAAAAGCAGAGGTTTTACATCCCAATAACATATAAAGAAAACAAATGAGAAGAGTGTTGCGGAGCACACACAGAGGAAGTGGGGCTGACTGAGCAGGTGCACTGAGGCAGGGTGGCCAGGGCAGACTTTCTGAGCAGAGTTCTGAGTTGCAGCCTGAAGGTCAAGAGTGAGGCAGCCTAATCAGGAGTGGGAGAAGGGTGCTCCCTGTGCAGAGGGGGCTGCAGATGCAGAGGCTGAGGCAGGCAGAACCAGAGGACGGGCAGCCCCCGAGAGTGCTGAATGAAGTGCGTTTGGAGACATCATGCCATGCACCACTTCTTACCCTTTAAGAGAAGCTACAGAAATCTAATAGAAAGGCATTGCCTGACTTTTTCTGAACGATTGCTCTTGAAGAATAGACTGGAGAGGGTCAGGCGGCAAACAGAATAAACAGTGCAAGAAGCTGGGGCAGGGAGGAAGGTTGTCACCTCAGACGGAAGGAGACTCAGGAGAGGAGACAGGTGGGAGGTGTGCGTGATGGCCACGTGCCCACAGAGCAACCCATACATGGTGGCGTTCCATGTTAACAAATCAAATATGGAAGAGTCAAAACAGAAGAGTGATTTGTCCCTTCGTAGAGCGATTTGCCTCAAGCATGTAAATACAGGTCTTTGCCTGAAAGTTTTAATAAGAGCTATAAATCCTTAGTTCATGGAATTAGAAGCAAACATAGAGGTCATTTTCTCCTACCTTCCATCCAATAGGGAAAAAAATCCTCTTTCCAAATCCCTGACATGAACATGTAGCCTAAGTAGAAAAAGTTCAAGGGACAGGAGGCTCATTACTCTCCCAAGGCAGCCTTTGCTATTTTGAATCTCTCTAATCATTTTTTTCCAAGTCCCTCCATTGAGGGAGGCTGGACTCTTTTTTCCCGTTACAGGCAAGCATTGATCTTATCCCATGTTCTGGAGCTCCACAGATTAAGCCCAATTCTTTTCCTACGAGTAGTCATCGACTATTTAAAGAGGAGCCATGGCCTTTTGGCTACTTCTTCTCTCTTTCTCTCTAGTCAAATATTCTTAGCTCTCTCACTGCTTTCCAGGTGACCTGTCTCCTAGGTGGCCTGCTGTGGCTCTTGCTGCAAGACTGCTGAGAGTTGATGAGTGAGATGAGCTAAGCCCAAACTCGCAGAAGCCAGAACATGTGCGCCGCTCCCTGGATTTGGAGAACATACATTCATTAATACAACCTAAAATTGCAAGATTGAATGATTTTAACCTTGAAAGAAACTGGTGCTGCTTTTAAGATAGATGTTGTTGACTTTTTAAAATGCAGAATTGTATAGTGCTTGTTGCTGATAACCCTCAGGAATTGGGCTCTTAAACTTTTGGAGACTCCCAGGCTACCTTGAGAATCTGATAAAAAGCTTTGAAGCCTCCTCTGAAAAAGATATGCATCCATGAAATTCTGCACATAAGTTTTCATGTTTCTCCATGTTCCTATAAACCTCACCTTAAAAAAGTCTGCTGTTTAAAAACTTGTGGGAGTAACTGGGATGATTTCTCAGGCACCAGTTAGGGGTGGGGAAAAAAAGTTTAATGCCTCTGTGTAGAGTCAAGATTCCTCTGCAAGGACTTCAGCAGGAGTTTACTTTGTACTGCTGTTTTATACTAAAGCAAGGGCTAGAGGGATGGCTCAGGGGTTAAGACTCTATTTCACAAGCAGAAGGACCTAAGGTTAAACCACCAGGCAGAGATAGCAGTGACCTGCATTCTTCTGGCTCTGGAAGACAGAGGCTGGGAAACTCCAGAGCAAAGGAAGTGGAAGCAATCCAGGATGATTCCCGAAATCACCCTTGGACCTCCACAGGGACATACAGTTCCCTCTGATACACACGAAGATAGATAGATAGAGATAGATAGATGGATAGATGGATAGATAGATAGATAGATGGATAGATAGATAGATAGATAGATAGATAGATAGATAGATAGATAGATAGATAGATAGATAGATAGATAGATAGATAGATGATAGATAGAGAAGGGCAGTGGTGGAGCAAAGGAGAAGCAAATGCAATGGTTAATGATATCAGTGGCAAGATGAAACCTAGACTAGCCCATGGTCTTGACTGTTATTGGACAGAAACTGAGGCCAGATCCAAAGTAACAGTGCCATGTAGGTGCAGGCCATGGGGGTGGACTGGTTACTCTGAAATGTCCTCATTTGACTATCTTTGGGATGTTAATCATTTTCTATCTTACGTTAGCAGGAGCTCAACAATTGACGTTTTTCTTCTTCAACACAATATTGTCCTGGCCCTGGTGTTGATATTCAAGACTGTATATTGGTATTATCTCGTGTTTATAACAAATGTGTGTGTGTGTGTGTGTGTGCGCGCGCGCGCACGCGAGCGTGCATGCGTGCACACACAAACACACAGGAATAAAGAGCACTCACATGAAAATTTCTGCAGAGTGCTCTGTGTCTGACTACTTACAGAAGAAGAATGTGACAAGAAAAGCCCCTGAGTGCTACTGGTGGATCATTTTCTTCTGTATCCTCGTGCGGGCTTTGCAACCACAGGTCTTCTTAGCCTTGGGTTCTTTCAATGTGATAAAATGCCTGAGAAAAATAAACTTCAAGGAGCTGATTGCATTCATGACTATGGAGATTTCAGCCCATGGACAGCTGGCCCTGTGGATCGGGGACTGTGAGGGTGCAGTACATCATCATGCTGGGAGTGCGTGTCAGTACAAAACCGCTCAGCATTTGGTGACCAGGAAGAGAGAAGAGTGGTGCTTTGAGTGTCGTCCTTCAAAGACACAGCCCCCGGCATCTGATTCCTCCCACGAAGCCCCACCTCCTAAAGATTCCAGTAGTGCTACAGACAGATAGCAAGTTATTGCAGTTACTTTTCTTTTTGCTGCTGGGAGATAATACTTATACATGACTTAAAAGAGAAAGGGAGATTTATTTGACTGATAGTTCCAGAGGGGAGCTACAGCCCATTATGGTGGGGATCTCACAGTAGAAATACAAGGTCGGCTCAGACCTTGGCAGCCATTACAGAGGCAGAGAGAGGAAGAACAAACTGAGAGGAAACAGGGCCAGACCACCGAAGCTCAAGGCATGACCTGCCTTCCTCTAGCAAGGCTTCATCTCCTAAAGGCAGCATGGCCTTCACACAGACCTTAACATCAGCTAAGGATTTAAACACGTGAGCCTGTGGGGGACAGCTCACATTCCATCCATGATGTAAACCTTTAACACTTGTGCCATCGAGAAGCATTTAAGATTTAAAGGATGGGCTCAGGATTGATCCGCTGATATAGTGCTTGACTTGCAAACGTGAGGACTTGAATTTCATTCTCAGAACCCATACAGAGATGCCAAGCATGATAGTGTGTGCTTCTACAACTCTGGGAAGGCAAAGACAGGCAGATCCCTATTAGTACTACTAGGTCAGCAAGAGAGACCTGTTTCATAAAGCAAGTAGTCGGTTCCTGAGGAATGATCCTTAGGTTGTCCTTTGCCTGCATATATGTGCACGCACACATAAAAAGAGACTTATGAAATTTAAAGACAATAATAAGAGAATTAGAAAGCCCATGTGAACTTTCACAGTGACAACTATGAATTGTGTTTGGTGATGATGAAATAAGCTGGAACACAGCGTTCCTGATGCCAAGGAGCAAGCTGAGTTTCCAGGCCAATGTGTGCTTGAGTTGGCAACTTTATGGCGATATCCCTGCAAAATGGTCATTAGTGTAATCATCAGTAGTGTGGCCTCCCTGGGTGGCTTGCCCTATATACTGTCAATCTCTTCAGATTGGCTTAGTGGCCAATATATGGTTGGACCTCAATGAATCAAGCAGCTGCAGACCTGTTTGAAGAACAGCCTAGTAAACTTGAGTCCCAGTAGGAAATCTGCTTTCAGATAGTATTTCCTTCTGGGTCCCCAGAGCAGTGAGAGTGACTGGAAGGACAACATTCCCCACTTCCTCTCCCACTTAGGAGCTATGCTATGGAATAGTTGGTGAATGAGAAATGGATTCCACACGCAAATGGGGAGGCATATGACATGGGTTTGGGATTCAAATCTCAACTCCTTCACTCTAGGTAACCTCTGTTGGTGTATTGAATCTTGTACATAAATATAATTTATGTAAATGATGTTTATTAGCTGATCTCACACACTGACTTGGGGAGTAAGAAAGACAGTTCTTGGGGTGGCCTGGCTCGTAACAGATGCACAAAAATGAACAAATAAATAAGGTCATTGCTTGACAGTAACTTTGAAAAGAACTAAAAGTTCGGGTATCTCAGTAACAATAAATTTTAACCAGTCCTCTATTATCCCATCCCAAAATTTTGCTCAAGATGAAGAGGAAGGTGGGATTTATGCAGGGGTTAAATCCCCTCCTCCATGAAACATGCTGTGACCCTGTGCAGGAGCGGATGTCACAGGACTCACCAAATGAGGCTTTCCCCTAGGGGCCACAAGAACACTGGATATCTTGGACCCCTGAGCTCCTATGCATGCACATGCTTTTGAAATGTAGGCATCTATCATTTCCTAGCTCCCAGTAGTGGTTGACAGGAACATTTCCGAGCTAATCTTTGGCTAGGTAGTAGTAGAAGCAGAATCTCATACTGGAAAAGACATTGTTCTGTCCATTCAAGTTTCCTGAGACTGTATCTAAAAGTTAAACTTAAAAATAGACATTGGAGCCACTAATCTCATCATTGTGAGTCTCTGCGTGTAAGCTAGACTCGGTCATCTCTCTTTGCTAATATGGAAACTGGCATAATTAACTGAAGGAAATTAACTTGGGCAATTCTTCACCATGGATCTATTTCCAAAAAGGATTTGATTCCCCCCTCCTCTTCCTGAGAGCCGACATTCACATGACAGCTAATTCAGGAGGTTGTTAACATGCTGTTGTTGCCGACTGGCAATGTAGTATTTTCCCAATTGTGCTCCCAAACCTTTTCCTTTGCTCCTTCGACAACTCAGAGCGGAATCACAAGCTATCCTGAATGATTTTGTAACGTGGGAATCATTTATAGGTCTTTGTAAAATGGGAGTCCGATGCCTCTTTTGGTAAATAGAAACCTCCCAGTTGACTGAAGGTAATTGAATGATTTCGGATTTACTGCATGTATGCTTCCTCTTCAGCCAGTGGTTGGAAGCAAGCAAACAGTCACATCTGTAAACCCGAGTTTTGATATTTGACTTGGCTCATCTCAATTAAGCCCCAAATATGTGCAAATCAGGGTATCAGTGTGAGACTGGGATTCCTTTGTCTATGAATCCTTGGGTGTCTTTCTTCAGCTGATGCTCTGGGGCAGTTCCCAAAGGAAGAGACGGGGAGAGAAAGATGCTTTTGACTCCATTCCAACTTTCTTCATTTTCCTTTCTAATTGATTTTGATGCCATCTATAACTCCCTCTCCCAGTCCACTGTGAATGTGTCTCCTGTGGTTGCCCATGTTTGCTGAGGTTTGGTTGGTTTTTGTTCTGTGGGGCGGTTTTTTTTCCCCCCTTGCATCTCTTCTTTCTCTGCTTTTACTTCAGAGCAGATCTAAACTCGGGTTGTAGATCTATTTTTGGAGAGACCTGCCACATTTATCTGATTTACTATGACCATTTCTCTCTCTCTCTCTCTCTCTCCCTCTTTCCTTCTCTTTTTCCTCCTGTTTCTCTCATTTTTCTCCCCCTCTCTTTCTCTCTCTTTTTCTCTCCCACTTTCTCTCCCTTTCTCCCACTCTTTTTCCTACTCAGTCTTTCCCTCCCTTTTTTTCCCCCTGCCTCTTCCCCTCTCTTTCCATGTCTCTCTCCCTTTTCCTCCCTTCCCTCTCTCCCTCTCTTTCCCCTCTAACATGGAACTAGAGGTAGGAACAGACATTGAAGCCTGGCTATATTATGACTAATAATATAACCTGTGTCCTTCTGTCTCGAGTTCTTCCGGGCAGGCTCGGCTTAACCTGATTCCTCTCCATAGCCTCATCGTCTCACAGACGGCTTTGTGTATCAGTGATGTCCCATGTACTTCTGCTGAATGAATGAACTCATTTTTTTGCAAAGCCTCTTTATAATTTATGAAGATGGTCCACACAGCATCGTGGGGTAGCTGTTTTTAAAGGCCCGAACAAAATCATTTCCTCCCTCATTTCATTATGATTGTGCAACTGCTTTGGAATTTTTGGAGCAAGCATACTTTCTGTTTAAGCCTTTCATGCAAAGCCAAACTCGAAATGCTTTTCTCTTTCTTTTATGTATTTATTTATTTTAATGTGAGGGGCTGGGGAAGAGAGAGAGTAGAGGGGAGGAATTTGTTACTAGCTAATGCTGCTTGTAAAGAAAATTTAAAATCTATCTAGAGGTTTGGTGGGATTTTTTTTCCCTTCCCTGCAGTCTAGAGCCCTTTGTCGCTTTTCCTAGAACATAGGTGAATGTTAAGACAAGCCGGAAATATGTTCGAAATGGAGAAGGCAAGGAAGCAGCGAGGGGAAGGCTTTATGCTTGTTTTTGTGGTTGGTGATTTGATTTGGGTATGTTCAAGGTTTTCCTGCATAATGGAATGAGCCACACCATATCAACAGCATCTTTATCAGCAGTGGCTGGGCCTCCCTTCTGGGGCACTCGCAGACCCTGGGGAGCACTTCATCCTCATCTTGCACTGAAGTCAGTGGCAGGGCCATGCTGACCCCTCGGGGTGCCTTGGTTCTTGGGCGCTCATCGGCATCTCACATCTGCCTCTGAGAGTCACCTAGAGTTTGTTCCTAAGCAGACCACTTTTTCTAAATGATTTCATCCGTTTGTATCCATCATTTTCTCACTGACCTCTTTCCATGAAACTCAACTGTGAAAGTAAAAAACAAAAAACAAAATAAACAAAAAAAAACACAACCGTATCGCTCTTTTCCTAAGAATGGCTTAGTAGTATGTAGAGTAGGTGTTCATTGGCATGTGTGATGCCTGGGTTTCATCCCCAGCACCAGAGCAAAGCAGACAGACAGAAATATCAGGGGCAGAGAGATGGGGTGGTTAAAGTGCTTGCTGTGTGAACATGAGGACCAGACTTCAGATTTTCCAGAACCCACATAACTGCTGGGTGGGTTTGGGGGCCCATGCCACAGTCCTGGGCTTGGAAGGTAGAAGGGATCCTTAAAGTATGCTGGCGACCCCATCTAGATGTTTTCGTGAGCTCTAGGTTCAGTGGAGAAACCCTGCTTCAACGAATAAGGTGAAGAACAGTTAAAGAAGACTTCTCACTTGGGGTATTGAGATTTCCCACCCGTTGGTTCTTAGAAGCTTACAGATAGGTTTATTTCTATGCTTACTCCATTTCTGCCTGGAAAAGACATAAGGAAAATCTTTCAGTAAGGATTATGCCTCAAATATATATTAGGTTGACTTATTGCCCACATTATCACAGTGTGTCAGAAAGCGTATTGCTCATTGGGTGGATACGCAATAATTTGGAAACATTCACTTTTACCTACATATCAGATGACCTTGGACAGTGGCTGCAAGCTGGATCTCTGTGTTAGCTCCTAGGTGTTCAATTGTGTGGGAGTAGAGGTCGAAGCCAGGGCCCCACGGAGCTGAGCTCCCTCCAAGATACCTTCACGGCAGGCGTGGACTCTTCCATCGCTGCTTCCTGGCTTCATGGAGTCGAGCAGCGGATGTTGTCATTCCTGCCCAACAGCTCTGCCACTGCAGTTGCTGGCTCTGGTGGTCGGCATCATTCTCCGTGTGCCACCTGACTCTGCATGGTCGGTTGCTTCGAACAGACACCGGCTGTGTGGGATTCGGGGCACACTCTGCTCGGGCATGACGTCATCCTGTCGGATGTCATGTGCAGGGACTACATTTCCAAAACCGTTGTATTCTGAGCCCTATAAGCTCGGAGTATGACATTTGAAGAGGTGCATAATTCACTCTGCCTCGGTGGCCCCACCTTCTGCTTACCAGCGTTCAGAGGATGTCTTGTGATGAACCTTCCCTTGTCTTCCCTAATCCCTGGGCTTTTCTCTTCCATACTGTTCCTCCCAGGAAGCAGCAACCTTGTATGTATGTACCCAAGGTCATCAAGAGAAGTGGAAACTACAGGAGTCAAGTTGCTTTGCAGCCGCCTTACTTCTTCCTTTCCCATTTCTCCCCCACATTTGCCTTTTAATCATTCTTTGTGACGGCTTCCATGTGCCGTTCTTTATTATCTCAAAAAAACAAAGATCTCGACGGGAACGCACAGTGACACAGCCCACAGGAAAGCAGTATGCCAGTTCCTCCAAAATCCTAAAAATAGAATGGCCATATGTCCCAGCTATTCCACTTCTGGGTTTTCACCTAACAGAATGGAAACAGGGTCTCAGGCAGGTTTTGTTATCTCATAGTCACTGCGGAGGGTTAAGCGTCCATCGGCAGCTGAGTGGAGAGACAAAATGTGGGCTGTAAATAAGTTCTGCTTTAGGCTAGCTGGTAGTCTTGTATGACAGAATACCACAGGCTGGGTGGCTGAGAGATCACAGAAATGGGTTTCTTGCAGTTTTAGAAGCTGGACAGCCCAAGATCAAGGCAGCCATAGATTCACTGTCTAGTGAGATTCTGCTTCCTGGTTCGTAAGTAATTGCCTTTTTGGGAGTCCTTACCTGGTGGAAGGAATGCGGAAACTCTCAGAGGCTGCCTAATACCATTCCTACAGGTTCCACCTCTTATAACTGTCACCTTGGGCCTTAGAATTTCAACATGGGAATACTGGTGAAGGTAGTCTTCAGCAGCATACTGTGAAATACTATTCACCCTTAAAAAAAGAAAGAAATTCTGACATCCAACAACATGAATGAACTTTAAGGCCATTATGTGAAGTGAAATTCCAGTCATAATAGAAATATTGCGTGATTCCACTTCTATGCTGTCAAAGGCTAGGGTCCAGTCAGAAGGAGCAGTTAGTTATTCAATGGGTACAGACTTTGCAAAATGAATTCTGGCGTGACAGTAGCCACGTATATAGTTAATGCAACTAAACCATATGCTTAAAAATACTTAAGATGGTAAGTTTATTCCATTGATGTGGCGGCACAAAAGTGAGCAAGATGGCTTAGCGGATAAAAGGCTTGACACTCAAGCATGAAGATCATTGTTTGCATCCTCCAAATTACATGAAGCCAGATTTCACAGTGAGTATCTGTATCCTAGGGCACCCATGACAGCCACTCTCACTTGGCAGTTACCTGAACTTTGGTCCTCAAGTTTACAGGGCAAGTGCTTTAACCACTGAGCTGCCACCTCAGCTACTGACTGGTTGTGGGTTTTTTGGTTGTGGGTCCACCTCTCTGGAATACCACGGTGTACAGCGCTAAGCTGCTGGGTCTTTGCCTCTCTGGCCAGTGCACAGACACTCCCTGGTCTCTGTTCACTGTTGCCACGTACTTCTTTCTACATGCATTCAAGTGCACGCACATGATGGTGCATATGTGAGGGTCAAGCAACAGTCTTTGGGTGTCGATCCTTACTTTTCCACCTTGTTTGAAACAAGGTCTCTCCAACACTTCATAGCCAGGCTAGCCAGTCCGAGGACTTCTAGAGATTCTCAAGCCTCTGCCTCGAACTTCCCATAGGCACTCTGAGATTATAGGCGCTTACATCACTATGTCTGCCTTTTATGTAGGTTCTGGGGATCCAGTTTCTGGACCTTGAGCCACAAGTACTTTTATCCACTAAACCTCTCCCCAGTCCAAAGTTGTTTTCTGAAGACAGGGCTCATGTTGTCAGTCTGGCCTTGAACTCATTAAGTAACCTAGGATGAACTGGAACTCCTTATTTTCTTGCCTCTACCTCCCAAGTACTGGGGCTATAGACATGCTCCATTCGCCTGGCTTACATGGTGCTTTTGGCGATCGAATCCAGGACTCTGCGCATGCTCACCAAGCCCTCTCTTAACTGAGTCACATCCCTAACCCTGCTACCCATTTCTTAAAGAAATGCCAAGGGACTTGCTCAAGAAGCCCCACAGAAATGTCATGCATTACCTGTACCTGCTCATTAATATTCATGCAGCCAGACAACTCGATTCTGTAGCCAGCTCATTTGCTCCTTTATGCCTTTCCAGAAATGACCAGCTGCTTCATGCACAACATCTGCCCAGTCTTTTCCACGGCATGAAGCAGAGGTCAAACATGAATATACCTGTTTGCTCACCAGAGAATGAGGGGCAGGAACTCTTCAAGAATGGAGCAGAGTAACAGAGATGCTAAGAAACTCCCACCCGGCTGTATGGCTGTCATCCCAAGCTCCAACAAAGCTTCCGGGGCTGAACATCAAAAGAAATTGCTCAATGTGATTCAACGTGCACTCCGCATAATGCATTTCTGTGATGCTTCATAGTAATGAGATAATTACCATGGGTACGGTATTAGAGTATACATATTCTGATAAGTTACAGCTGTATGAAATCAGTAATGGCCATTAATCACCCCATGTTCATTCTTGCTCAGACTAGAAGGCAAGCCACACAGTTCCAAGGAACCCAAGACAAATGCCGTCGTCGTCTTTTCTGCCGCTTAGATGAAGAGTTTATGAATACAATAGACTCTCCCTAATTTACACTAATTTGGGCAAACAGCTTCCCGAATTGAGAAAAATTGAAACTGAAGCATAGTGGTAAATATCTGCTGCGTGTGATATATTTTCAAAGTAACCAAGTGCAATTCTAGCTTAACTATCAAACTGTTAGTAAATAAACATCCTTGGGGAGCTACTCTAATATACGAGAAGAATTTATAATGCATGTATCAATTGTTTATTTAAATCAGTGTCTCCTGAGCCCTTGAGTCTTTGAGGCTCATTTCTATCTTAAATAGGCTAAGCAGTTCCCTTATCATCCTTATTACACCAATTCTTTTACACGGTAAGTTCATGTTTGAATGTATTGATATATATCTGGTTGGCCCCTTTCCACGTTGTAGCTAAAGGCAACACAAGTGGGGATATAATTAACTAGGTTTACTATACAGGGTATCAAAGAGCATTAGACACAGCCTTGGTTGGTTGCCTAGTTATCTGGTTGGTTGTTGGTTGGTTAGTTGATTGCTTGGTTGATTACTTGTTAGATGGTTGGTTGGTTGTTGGTTGGTCAGTTACCTGGTTGATGGTTGATTGGTTAGTTGGTTAGTTACTTGGTTGATGGTTGATTGGTTGGTTGGTTAGTTGCTTGGTTGATGGTTGATTGGTTGGTTGGTTAGTTGCTTGGTTGATGATCGATTGGTTAGTTGTTTGGTTAGTTGCTTGGTTGATGATTGGTTGGTGCGTTGGTTACTTGGTTAATGGTTGGTTGGTTGGTTGGTTGATGGTTGTTGGTTGGTTAGTTGCCTGATTGGCTGTTGGTTGCTGGTTATTGATTGGTCGTTGTTTTTTGTTTGGTTGACATTGGGCACTAAGGCTGGCCTTGAACATATGCTCTCTTGCCTTAATTTCCTGAGTGCTGAGATTACAGATGTATGTTGCTGTCTCTAACTTAATTTTATTTACATATTTATTATTTATTTAATTTTACAGTACTAGGAATCAAACCCAGAGCTTTATATATGCTAAGCTGAGCTTCCACAGCCCCTTCTTGAAACCTAGGCCAGTAATTCACTCTCTAAAGAGTCACGTTCAGCCTCTTCAGGTCACCTAAGGCTCTTAGAAGTGTTCATGGTGGAGATGGAGAAGAAGCATGCACAGTTGTGTAAAGCTAGTCAGGTGTTGGCTGGTGGAATGGTATGCAACACTGCTGAACAAGGTCTGACGAGTGTTGCCCGTGAGGAGCACGTGTCCTAGGAGCAGGGCACACGGCGGGCTGCAGAGCTCTTCTGCAGCAGAGTTCTGTGCACCTTCCACTTTTTCTATAACCTGCTCAACACCAGATACCACGTGTGTCATCAAAAAGGGAAAAATCTTGGCCAGCGAGGTGCTCTTGCCACCTAGCTGGAGAGAATCAACCAATCACCTCTCACAAGTTGTTCCCTGACCTACACGCATGCACGCACACACCTGGCACATAAACACACATGCTGTGACATTCAAATATACACAATACATGTAATTTTTAATTTTTAATTTTTCTACTTTTACGAGTATACTGAACATTCATTCCTGCTTCTTTCCATCCCCCCAACAGCCCCTCCCTTCCCCCAAATAAATATAATTTTATTTAAAAAGTTCTAAAATTAATCCTGTAATTTGCATGATTAGCTTACTAAGAAGGAGGGGAAATAATTGTAAAAGATTTGAGCATCCCAAAGTCAAGAAACCTTTGCAGATAGGTAATGGGGTCCTGTTGTCTGATATACCACGGGGATCTTAGTGACTAACTCCTCACTAAGTTCAAGTGGACATCTGAATGCAGGGTCTTCCAGAGTGATTGTGAGTGTAAGTTATTGATCTGAACCTGGGGTGCACACAGAGACTCTCAGAGCTGAACAAATCTTTGAGATCATGTATTGCAAGCCTCTCATTTTATAATCGAGGAAACAGAGGTCTAGAGAGGTTAAATAACTGCTGCTTGATCTCATAATTAAGTTTGTTTAGTTGCCTTGCTAAGAGAGACTTGGAAAACACCACATGCATACTTTTGCTTTTCAAGTTCATGACATTTTCTGTTGTATATACTCAGGGTATTTTTAAATACTGATAATCATGTGAATGCAGGCCTCATACAGTTCAATCTGCCAGTGTGGGCAGTCTGCAGTGAAATCTATCACACTGCCTCCCCAGCGATTTTATGATCTACTCGTGTGATTTGTGATTTTAGGTTGGACAAAAAGTGGCAAAATATTCATTGTGGTAAAAAAAAAAAGCCTCCTTTATTTCCCACTCATATAACTTCAGAAATATCTCTAAAGTCATCATCTGTTGTATCATTTGTTTTTTAAACTTCTGAACTGAGACCATGGTGGAAAAAGTTCTGTCCCCAGGGGAGTTTTATGAGAGCCATAACTACTCGCAAGTAGGTAGTTAGTGGAAGCATTATGCAAACTTGACTGTTGCATTCTAATGGAAACTGCATAAATAATGTCTGGATGAGTAGGTAAGAGATAAAATCACTGGCATGCATAGTCTTGACTCTACAGTTCTACAGTAAATTTGCAGCGTGCCACAATTTGAACAGAAAGTTGACAAACACTGAAGCTATTATCAGCAAGGTGATTGATCGAATGGGGCAGTGGGCTGCAGCGGGGAACCCTGAGTGTCATTCCTCCTTCCTTGCCTGCATTTTCGCTACGTGCTTCTCTCTGAGGGCAGGAGGCTTGTCGCTGTGAAGGAGCATTTATTTCCTCTCAGAAATAAGCAGCCACTATTCAGTCTCTCGAAGTCAATAGCAAGCTCACCTTGGGGAGAGAGGGGAAGATGGAGGTGCGTCCAGGAGTTAAGGAGTGAAGGAAAGAGGATTGGCGTCTACCACATCAATTCCAGGATCATGGTTGAATACTTGGTCCCCCAACTGTGGCATTTCGGGGACATTGTGTAACCGTACAGGCCACCTAGGTGCACATCTACAGGTTATGTCTGTCGCTGCTCTCAGTCTAGGCTCTCTGCTCCGTGTCTACCACTATGTGAAAGGCTAGAAGCCACAAACGTCTGCCGACACAAAGAACTGACTGGCCATACCTTTCCCCAGACCAAAAAAATTTCTTAAAACCATGAACCAAGATAACTTTTTCCTCCCTTCATGGTTTCTGTTAAGTAAATTTTGTTGAGGAAATACTTTAAAAATACTTTAAAGGAAATACTTTAAACAAATCAAACCAGACTATTGCTTTATGATCAATTATGTATCTGTTGATTTACAGCATAAGAATATTTCTGGTCTCAGTTGTCAACTTGGTGAAATCTAGAATTATCTGTAGGAGGAGCCTCAGAATATTCCTGTGTGGGAGAGGGTATCTTGATCCCTGAGTTAGGGCCCTGGACTGAATTTAAAAAAAAATGAAAAAAGGGCATTGAGATGGTCCAACAGATAAATTTACCTGTGTACAAACCTGGAGATCTGAGTTTGGTTTCCACAGGTAGAAAGAGAGAATCAGAGAACTTTTAAAAGTTGTCTTCTAATTCCACCTACACACACACACACACACACACACACACACACACACACACACCCCATATTATGACTCGTGTACCTACTTGCATATTCTCTCTCTCTCTCATCAAAATGTCAAGTGGAGAAAGGAAGCTGAGCACAAGGAAGCCAGTGTGTATTCATTACTCTTTTGCTCCTGGCCATGGAATAGTATAGCCAGTTCCCTCAAGCTACCGCTGCTGTGACATCCCAGCCATAATGGACTGTAAAAGGAAATTGTGTGCCAAATAGATCTTTTCTCTCTTAAGTTGCTTTTACTAGGATATTTTATTACAAGAACAGAAGAGAAACTAAGATACCTTTAGACATTCGTCTAACCAGCTGTATAAGAATGATATTGGATCATGTTACAGGCTGAATCATGTCTGTCCAAAACTCTGAGACTGAATTCCTATTCCTCAGAGGTTTAGAATAGGACTATATTTGAAGATGGGGTCATTTTATGTCACAAGGAGGCAGTTAAGGTGAACCCTTACCCAACATGACCTCTGTCCTTGTAGGAAAAGGAAATTTGGACACAGACACTGGGACACATAGACACAGAGATCAAAGAGCAGGTGAGGACAAAGGCAGATTGAACCATATGTGAGCCAGAGGAGGAGAGCAAGATCTCAGAAGAAACCAGCTCCATTGACTCCTTGACCTCAGATACTCAGACTCTAAAACAGTGTGAACATGTTGCTTGGTCAATGTGTATGACAGTCCCTGAGGTAAATCAGTTTACAGGAAGAAATTCCAGCTCGTGGAGGCACAGCAGCACATACTCACTTGACTGATGGAAGAATCCCCTGTGCTAGAAATATGGACAGAGGAGGTACTGCATATTTCCTAGAGAGAGAGAGAGAGAGAGAGAGAGAGAGAGAGAGAGAGAGAGAGAGAGATACACCGAGACACATAGAAAGGAAACAAAACCAAGAGAAAGAGAGACACGGACAGACACATATACACAGGCAGAGAAAGAGAGAGAAAGAGAGAGAGAGACCAAGACACTGGGAGACATGCACAGACAGAGAGAAAAAAGATAGAGAGAGAGACTGAGACAGACAGACTGACACGGGGGGAGAGAGAGAGAGACAGAGAGACAGAGAGAGACATCAAGACATATAGAAAGGAAAAACAAAGAGAAAGAGAGACACAGACAGACACATATACACAGGCAGAGAGAGAGAGAGAGAGAGAGACTGAGACAGACAGACAGACACACACACACACACACCAAGACATAGAAAGGAAAAAACAAAGAGAAAGACACAGGCAGACAGAGAAAGAGAGAGAGACTAAGACAGATAGAAAGGAAAAAACAAAGAGGGAGACACAAACAGACGTACACATACAGAGAGAGAGAGAAAGAGAGAGATTTCTCTGCCTCTCTTGTCTCTATTCTGAGGCGCACTCCTGCCCACTGGCATGTCCCTCGCACCTGATACAGAACAAGTGTCCTGTAGCGTTCAGTCAGTCAAGCCAAAGCCTGAGGAAAAAGTTGTACAAGATGGTCCTTTATAATAGCTATCAAAGACCCTGGAGGGGGGTGTAAAAATGAAGTCCTTAACTGTGTTTGTCTGGGTCGCCATAACACGGCACAACACACACTTGCTTAAACAGTAGAAATCTATTAGCTCCTAGGTCTGAAGACTGGCAGCTCAAAAGCAAGATGTCATCAAGGTTGATTTCCTCTGCTGTATTCTGAATGTCTCTTGGAATTCAGTGTTGAAGCTTAGTCCCCATGTGGTGATGTTTTAAGAAGTCGAAGTCTCTTGAGAAGTTAAGTCACGGGGGCTTTGCTCTTAATGCAGAATAAAGAGATAGAGGGACCTAGCTTAGGCCTTTGCTTTTGTTCTTCTGCCAGAAGAAATAGGACTTGCTGGATCCTAACTAACCCTTCTGGCTCCTTGATCTAGCTTTCTGGGCTTGTGAGAGAGAAATTTCTTCACGCACCACCCCATCTCTGGTATTTTGTAGCAGTAGTGCAAATGGACAGAGACAGGCCTGTGTTTGTGACTGACAAGCTCATCTTTCCGTGTCCTCACATGCTCTCTCCCACCCCCACACACCAGTCTATGTCCCAATTTCCTCTTCCTCTAAGGAAGTCACCTTTGGTAACACATTGTAGCTTATTTATTCCACTAAAGTTTCTGCTCCCAAAGTCAGTCACATCCAAGGTTCTGAAGGTTAGGACTTATTTGGAAAGACAGAATCATGGAGTGGTAGGGACACAATCTGTCTTCTAACTTTGGTCACCTGCAATGGAATTTCTCTGGAAAGCTCCCTGCCATGAAGATCCCATAAGCTGTGGGCATTTTGCTCAGAAAAGGAGCATTTTACAATTGAATGTTGTTCTCAGGGCCAGAGCCGGCTATGACATTGGAAGGTCCACAGCCCTAGAGTACAGTCTTACAGGATTAAAGTAACGATGTCACTTCCGGACTGGCTGGCAGTCTCCCCAGTCCCATGGGAAATCCCTTCTGTGAGCCTCCAGTCTTAGGTTAAACCAGGAAATTCTGCTCTGAAACATTCGGTTCCTCCCCAGGAGATGAAAATATTAGATAGGAAATTCTGGCAGGCTGCCTGTGTGTACCCTCTGTGTACTGTCTGTAGGTTTCTGATTGGCCAAGGAGGACCAAGGCTTCCACATCTTAAAGGCTTCTAGGAGGTCCACACAGGACAAGCCTTGACCATCTCTGGTGATCATAAACGCTGCCCAGCCGGCAAGGCTGGGAGAAGAAGCTTGTATGTACATGTCTCAGTCTCCTGTCTTTGAAAGAAAATGAATTTCAGCTGGTGGGATTGAGCCAAGCTTCTCCCCACATAGGAAAGCTCAACCCACAGGCTCCAGGGCTCTGCTGCTTTGGGCTGAGCCAGGGTGCCTGCCGTAGCATGGCTCAGTCTTTCTGTCTTCATGTTTGCCTATGTTTGAGAAGGTACCTGTCTCTGTATGGACATCTTGCCCTTCTCATTGGCATTCACTCCAGAGAGGAGAGTCTGTGTGTCTCTGTTTGTGAAGATAGTTAACCTGAAGACACAGCAGTAAAGCTGGGGTGATGGCTCAGTGGGTAGAGCACGTGCTGAGCCACCGTGAGGACCTGAGTTCAATCCCTGGCACCCTGGTACCCATATGAAAAGCCAGGCAGAACAGCACATGTCTATAATCCCAGAGCTTGGCAAGCAGAGAAAGGAGGGCTCACAGGCTTTGTCCACACTGCCAGCCAGTCTAGGGCAATCTGCAAGCTGCAGGTTCAGAGAGAGACCATACCTCAAAAATTAAGGTTGGAGAGCCACAGAGGAAGGCACCAGAGTCTACCTCTGGCCTTCACGTAGATGTGCACATGCACACATCCACACTCAGAGACTTGGCAAGAAAAGTCATCATTCCCTTCTGTAAGTGAAGTCAAATTCCCAGCCTTCAGCTCTGGAGTAAAATTGTGCAAGGAGATGGAGGCTAGTAGCTGTTTAGAAGTAAAGATTGCGTTCTGTTTGTTTGCTTATTGTGAAGAGAGAAAGAGAGAGCGAGATCTTTGAAGGTGTCTCTTAGCTGCCTTTTTACTCTGCTTCAAGCAAATGACAGCTCACACAGAAGTACAGCTCCTGACCTCTTTGAGGGAGCCCAGAGGCTTTTTATAGACCAAGAGATCTTATTTCAATACTTCTGTTTATTCAAAAGCAGCTCCTCACATCTGGAGGCGCTGGGCTATTTGCATGTAAGCTGGTGCACGACTTTGGTGCTGGGGAGAAAGGAGCTGATGGAAGGAACTAAAAACACAAGTGAGAATTTCTCATTGAAAAGAAGAGCCATTTTGAGTAAACAGTGGAATAAAAATATTCCCGGGTCCTACCCAAGGGAGAGAAGAGCACTGAGCTTCCTGAAAGTGTTCCTCCGCCTCCTGCCTCCCTCCTCCCAGAAAACAAGCAAATGGAGCCTTCCGCTGTGTGTCCTGGCATGCCTGGTCTTCGGCCCTCCTTTTTGGTGCAAGTTGCCAGCAGGAAAAGATGCAGATAGTATCTGATCTGTTCATTTGCTGCCTTCCCTCCTTATATTTGTCCCTTCTTCCTTCATTTCTTTGCAGCCCCAAATACATTCCCAATAGAAATTTCAGATTGTCACACAGGGTCATGAGAGCAGGCATGTTTGAGTAGGAAAATGTATGCGAGACTTCTGCTAAGGGATGCCAAGAGACGCTTCTAAGGAAATTGGTTTTTGTCCTTCAAAAAGGGAACACGATGTGTGTGTTTGTGTGTATGAGAGACAGAGCTCTTCAGGGTTGGGATTGTGGAATTTTGCCAACTGTGCGTCCCTGTGGAGCTTTTCCTAAGAAAGCTGCTGAGTGGAGAAAGTCGCGGGATGCGCATCTCCGCCGCCTGCTGACGTTTCCAAGGCGGCGGCCCCATCACTCCTCAGACGCAGGTTAAATTTGCAGCGTAGCCTCTACCCTGTCGAGGTATCTCTGTGCGTCCATCTGGCAGATCTGACTCAGCCCTGGACATCTACCCCTAAACCCTCAGCATGCAGGTTTTGGGGTCCTTCATCAGAAGCCCCAGCAAGCTTTGCTGAAGTTTGTTGGGGACAAGCTCTGAAAGACAAGTAAAATTGAAAGGGGAAAGTTATCTGTCCTCACCCAGCCGGCACAGGTTACTGAGAATGAATCAAGGTAGTGCCAGAAAAGCGCTAGCCTGGGCTGATAGCACGCATGTGCCATCCCGGCACTTGGGAGGCGGAGGCAGGAGAATGAGGAGCTCACAGGCTGGACTCCCTACACAGCGAATTCAAGAACGGCCTGGGTTAGCTGAAATGCTGTCTCAAGATAAAGGGCTGGGGAGGTGAGTTGGGGTTAAAGCCTTTGCCTCCCAAGCAAAAGGACCTGTGTTTGGATACCCAGACCACACATAAAAACGCCGGGCAAAATGAGAAACCCAAAGCAAAGTAAAAGAAAGTAGAGTAACAGCGCCATGATTCCCCAAGTCATCCTTGGGCCTCCACAGCCAGTCACAGTGCCTTCTTGTACACACACACACACACACACATACACACACACACACAAGAAAAATAAAAATAAAACGCACTTAGCTTGCTGCTGGCGTGTGATCCGTTTTCAGTCAGTTGGAATACTGTATGACAATGATGTCTTAAAATATTTAGTAAACAATGACTCAAGTTGATAGCTAAAAACTTGTTCTAAAGCTTTTTATTGGAAACTGTGAAGAGATTCGAAAAATTCATATATCTAGCTTGATCTGAGGGATAACAATCTCAGGCTTCATGAGCAGTTAATCATTGTGCTAATGCACCCAGTGAATGGTGCTTACGGAACACCTGCAAACTCCTGAAACTTTGGATATAAAGAGCTTGCAGGATCCACACGGCCCAAGATGCAATGTAACTTATTGACTCAATTATGACAAAGCCCAGACTGTGTGAACATTCCTGTATTCGGAAGATTTGGAGATTTGAGGAGATCTGAGGACTCAGACTTTCTAAATAGCAAGGGCTTCTTCAGGCACTATTCCTACTATATCACCGTCCCTTCTCAATGAGTTGTGATATTCGGTTGGTATTTATTACATGTTTAAGTATAACTAAGGGATAAAAACATACCTAAAAGTTCAGCCACTCATCAAAAGATAGGATTTTTAAAAGCAATTATACAAGGACCTTTCTCTGGTACCTCACAGCTGCGTGTAGATAAGTATTCATGTTCCAAACTTGGAAAAGAGCTCCCATCAGCCTTATTTTCACCCAAGACATCTTGGGAATAGAGTTTTATGTCTGATTCATAATAGAAATTTTATTTTTCTTAATTCTTTTTTTATTTATTCAATTGTGTGTGTGTGTGTGTGTGTGTGTGTGTAGAACCAGGGGCGAATTCAGAAACCACCATGGCCCGCCTCCACCTTATTTACTCTGCCCCGGGATTCACAGGCTCTGCCCTACCAGGACCAGAAACATAGGCCGCCCCTGCTTCTGCCCAGCATCTATACGTGGGGTCTAGGATCCGAATTCAGGACCTTCCACCTGCAAGGCAGAGGCTTAACCCCTGAGCCACCTCTCCAACCCCATAATAGAAATTTTAAAGGACCAGGATCACTGGTCGCGTGAACCATGTGCAAAAGGTTTTGAATAGTGTTTTCCCCTGGGCTGTGGCCCCATGCCTCAGGCTTCTTTGGCTGATATCACTGCTACCCACTACAGTGTGTTTTTCCCCATCCCCTATGGATGATCCTGTCCTTCCTAGAGCATTTCAGGAGAGTTATTTCTAAGTACTGCTGGTTGGCATTCCCTTCAGAGACAGGCATTTCCCACTAAGTAGGACAAAGGAGCAAAATTCTAGTTTGATCACAGAGGTTGTGAACACTGGACTCTTGGGGACATATGAACTGTCCTCTGACCTCTACATGTATGCATTATGGCACATACATTCCTGCACAAATGCATATTATGTATACTGATATATATATATATATAGTTATTTTATTTTATATCATTACATATTTGTTTAAATGTTGATGTGTAGTGAAGTCATTTTTCTCTCTAAATGTTGAGAGTATAGAAGTTTGACAATGACAACTTCACAAGTTATATCACTCTGCCCATAATATAGATCTCATTCACACAACATACTCAACCTTTGTCAACGTAAATGTGACATATGTTTGCTTTCCATCGTAGCCTTGTTCTTGGCAATGGTTCAACCCTGAAGCCCCATATCACAGTACTTGGTACAGGAACCATTGGAAGTACAAGATGTGGAGAGAGCTGACAGAGGATATCACTGTGTCCAGAGAGACTTAAGATATTAGCATATACACATTGCAGCAGTGAGCCTGTATAGTTGCTGATAAATGACTACCAAATGTCTTTAAGGAACAAGGGTTTATTCTCTCTTATGATTCCTGATTACAGTTCTCAGTCCAGCCTGATGGGAGAGCATGCGCCAAAATCAGGGCCAAGGGAATTGGCCACACCATCACCACATAACGGCTGAGAGATGGACAATCCTTACTTCCCAGACCAGCATGTCTGGCCAAGTGAAGGATGCCAACTCTCCCAACCAGTTCTCTGTGATTTATTCTGGGACTTAATCCCACCCACCATGGGCTAGGTCTTCTCCATCAGCTAGACAATCTCCTTCAGGTTCACTCCAGGCTCAACTCAACCACTAATTCTCCACAAAAAGCCAGAGCTCAAACCCTCAACTGTCAAGTTGACACCTGTGCCTAACTATGACATACCTTTTCATATAAGGTATCATGTTGCATGTGATTAAAGATCTCTTCAAGTGTGGAAAAATCTCATTCTAGAGTATGGTTTCTTAGTTCTATTCATGAGATGACTTAGAGCAACTCAGGAACATTCCATGTTGATATCAGATTTGTGCATACGTGCGTACTTGTAAAACATTTAACAACTTCAAGATGTCAGAAACCAACAGAATTGTTCACCTAAATCACAGTGGCTGAAAACATAGATTCTAATCTAGCTAACTTAGAAGAATCTGAGGAATGTACTGAATGTCTTTCTTGGGACTGCTGAGTCAGAAATCATGGTGACAGCCCCCAGACCCCTACCTTATTAACAGCTTCCCAGGTAGTCAGTCCCATGAAAGTTCAAAATGACTAAAGGAAATGAAACCCCTTGAATATTATCAAAATACATCATAAACACATATGGAAATATCAAAACAAAAGTCTCCTAACTGCAAATATACACTAATAAAATGATAGAAAAAATAATTTCCTATAGCACAACCAAGCTCAAAAGAAGAAAAAGAAAGCATCAAATCCCTAGGTGAACTTTGACAGAGGCTGTATAGCAGCACTGAGACCTACAGAACAAGCCTGAAGTGCTTTGCACACTATTCCTAGTTTCCTAATGAAAATATCTATCACACGAGTGTTCTGAGCCATTCATTAGCAACCAAAGAAACAAGTCAAACTCACCCATGTATCCATAGACATATTCTTGCTGGTAGATTGGAACGAGAATAACCATGTAAAAACTGAGTCCAACAAATCATCTCTGAGTTTGCCCAGAACAGAACAAAATGTCCAAAGGATTCTCTTTGAGGCTCTAATTAATTAACACCTACAGCTTAGACTCAGATTCATCTGCAAATCTTGGAAACGAGTTTTTACCAAAAGGGAATAAGCTGATGCTTCAAAGGAGCGGGCTGTGACAGGCGGAAGCCACTCAGAGTCATCCGATGGCATTTAAAGTTCAGCTATGAGAAGATCCAGCTTCAGGGATCCACATGTCTCTGAAAACAGGTCCATGCTAATGTCTCTTAAAGACTCAGGATTTCAGATCCAGTTTTCTTTTGCACGAGTCATTTTTTATGTACTCTTTTCCCAGTGGGGATTGGCTAGACCTTTGAGATCCTCAAAAACATGAACGTGGAGAAAATTTGCTTCTAGTCTTTTAAAACAACCGAAATTGTACATTTTCTCAACATCTACAAAAAGCCCAACATTTTCAAGCACCTGCCTTAAGGAGCTATGACATGAATTTGGCGTGGTTATTGAGAGCTCTGTTTAGCATGTTTATTTATGAAGGAAAAGCAAAGCATATTAGTTGTGTGATATGCAGCTGAATGTCAGAGAGGCACATGAAGTCACCAGTCAAGGTCAGGGGTCATGGGGAGGGGCTGTTAGATGACTGTGGAAGGTGATGTCCAGATGGAGCAATTAAGGACAAATGAACAGCTGAAAAAGAAAAGCAAAGATGTCACTTATGGGAGAAAGCAGGCATGACTTTGCACGTGAGTTCCAGCAATATTGGACCACATGTCCAATGGGGTCCCATAGATTATATCAACCGGACATCATAACCATTTGGTGGAATCTGTGACGTTTTAGTAATGAAATAAACCAGCAATGCATATCTCAGACAATATATATTCTTGTTCACTTCCACACGACTGTGGAGCTGGACATTGGAGTTGATTCGTATTGGAAGGAAAGTGAGAGGAGAAGCCCTAGACGTGAGATGAGAATCAAGCTGCTGGGGAGGGGGTGTCCCCTGCCTGACAACGTCTGTAGACTCCTTCGGAAGAGCTGGGTATGGAGCAGGACATGCTCAGATTCATATCTGAAGAAGATCTGAGCCACAATGCAGAGAAAGCAGGAGAGGAAGCAAGACACACGGTATGACATTAGCTGCTTACAACACCCAGGAGAGAAAAGTTAGGATTGGCAGCAGAGGCAGTGACCCTAGACATGGAAGTCAGGAATAAAATGTGCAGGTGATAAGATTTGTGTGTGTGTGTGGGGGGGCACTGTATGTGCCTATGGAGGCCTAAGGATGACTTCAGAAATTATTCTGGATTGCTGGATTGTTCTACCTCTCTATTGCTTTGCTCTAGGGTTTCCCAGGCTCAGTCTTCCAGGGCTGAAGGTGCAAGTCGTCACCATTTCGCCCAGCATTTTTATGTGCGATCTGGGGATCTGTGTCTTTCGTTTGGGAGGCAAAGGCTTTCACCCCCAAGCCATCTCCCAACCCATAAAGCCATTTTCATACATGTACAGCACTTTAAACACATCCCCCCATTTCCCACTCCCCTCCCCTTTCCCATTCCTCCCTGCACCTGTTTGTCCCTTTGTTCCCCTGGATTGTATTGCTCTTGCTTTCTTGTTATCTGTGCCTATGTGATTTTAGGTATCTATATAAAGCCTGGGACCCACCGTTGAGAGAGAATATGATATTTGCCTTTCTAAGGTTAACTTAATTCACTTAACATGATTATCTTCCATTGCATCCATTTTACTGCAAAGAATGTAAATTCATTCTTCTTCGTGGTTGAAAAAAAGTTTCCCACTGTGTATATGCACGCTACATTTTCTCCATCCATTCCTCTGTTGTTGGTTACCTGGGCTGGTTCTATAATTTTATGATTAGTCCTAAAATAACATCGATGTTCATGTATTAGCTATTCTTAAACATAATAAGTTTGGAACATGCACACATGTCATTCTCCTCTCTCTCTGTCTCTCTGTCTCTCTCTCTCTCTGTATGTATGTATGTATCACATACATTCTACAGTTGAACAGAAACATAAGTCATCAAGCCATGCTGCAGAGAGGAGAGTAGCTCTGGAGCGTTCCGGAAGGGGAATTGTTCTCTCCAAGGTACTCGACACCTGATAGCAACCCATATTGTCACAGGCATTAGACGAACAGCGCACTTCACCTCCTGGCACCACATCTTCTCTTAACGGGAGAAAACACTTATATGGGATCGTGGTAATGCAGGAACAAGGGGGCTGATGTCAGGGAAGTTTCTGTGCTTTGCTATGAGGACATAGCAGTACTCAGAGGTTTCCGGCTCTGGGAGACGCACGGCCCGGGGTCTTGCTGAGACAAGGCTATTTGGACTGAGCCCTCCCTGTAAGGACTCCCCCGGACAATTGGCTGCCTGCAGCCTGCACTCCCTTGCACCCTGAGCCACCTGCTCGTGAGTTAGTCAGTCCTCTCAAACACACAGCCGGCTCCCCATCTTCCTCCCCACGCTGCTCCCGCTCTCTCCCATGAGAGACATAAATAGAGAATTAGACTCTCAGACCACCTTGCCATAAAACAAAGGATGATGAGGCAGACAAAACTGATGTGCAGAGAGCTTTGCTATTTTAGACATATCAAAACCAAACATAAAATCCCTAGCCTGGCAGCTCTGGCGATGGCTTTCTCATCCTCCAAAATGCAGCTCCATGAAATATATATCAAGATTTGGGTTAAAAGGGGCCAGTGGTGGAGAATGTGAGGCCTTGGGGGAAAGAATCTGCTCGGCAGCTCCATTCAGGTGGCATGCTGAAAATGGCTTTGGTTTGAACCTGTGCAACTTAGCCTTCGCTGCTCTACAATCTAGGACATGAATACATTAGCACTAGGACTTGGGCTTGAATTGTAAATTTGATTTCTGTTGTTCATATTTAAAAAAAAAAGCAAAGCAGCTCCAGATGGTTAGAAAACATTGAGATTGGGCTGGGTAGGGAGAGAAATATTATCGTTGTACCTACCGGTGTCTTGAAGATCCAGGAAGCATCCTGTCCTGGTCACTGTCGTGACGATTTCGAATCACTGGATTTAAAAATAGCAAAGCTAAGGTTTCGTGCATGATGACTGGGTCCCATGTATGGAATTAGGTCTTTGTATATTATTTCACATAGACTCAGCCTCACATTAATTTTTTTTCACATTAATTTTTTATGCTAGATTTTATTAACCCATTTGGGAGAGAGTGAAACCAAGGCTAGGAATGAATTATATAAGTTTCCTAAAATTCATTCATTCCGCGGGCATTTTTGTTGTAGTTGTTATTGTTGTTGTTTGTCTCAACCATGAGATACCAGAGACCCAAAAGCAAACAACAGAAACTGCCTTCACAGAACCTCCTTTCTGATAGAGGGTATCACACACAGCCTTTATTAGATGCTGCACATTCTTGTAACTCTTTTACATTTCCTTAGCAGTGCATGCAAGTACACATGCCCATCAAGACATGCTTGTAGAAATCAGAGGACAGCTTGCTGGAATCAGTTCATTCCTTCCACCATAAGGGCTGTGGGGTTCATCTCAAATATTCAGGCTTAGCAGTCAGAGTACCCACGGAGCTCTCTTGCTGACCTCACACTACATTTTCATGTAACTCTCATGTAGAGGGTCTTGGCTTTCAGCCATCATTCATCCTGCCCAGTTTCTAATACCACTAGGTTCTATTGAATCACCTGCTTAATGGTGAGAGGTAAGACAGGTTCTGATCAGGCCTCTAGGACTTTATGTTTGCCTCCATTTTATAGGAGGACAAATATAACATCTTCATTTCTCTGTCCTGTTCCATCCATTTCATGACCTAAAAGAGAATAAACAGACTTGTGATTTTTTTTTAATAATGCCAGGTTCATTTTTTAAGAGAAGTGTATTTTTTTTTTTGAAGCTTGACATCACTTTAGGAGGTGCCCCAAGTTTCATTTCCATTAGGCCCCAAAGCTATAATATTTGAACTTGCCACTGTATTTCAGGGCTACGCACATTCAAGTGTCTGTCATGCCTATGATCAGAACCAAGGCTTCCTAGTTTGTTCCATAAATAACATCATTTTCTAATAGTGTCTGCCTAATATGATGGACTGGGCCAATGTTTTCTTTGAAGTGGATTCTAGTGTGTCCCAGTTAGCTCCTTGTTTCCAGCAGTTCAGGAGTCTTGACGGAGTGATGGGCATAGAATCTGCTTTTGTGGTTAAAACTGTGAGATATAGGAAGAAGGGTTAGATTGGAGTTTGGCTCAAGGACCTTTTGAATTTGCTTACTTTAGAAATAGAGTCTTGTGCTGGGGAAATGGCTCAGCGGTTAGTTAAAACCTTTGCCTACAAGTAAAGGAACATGAGTTCAGAACCTCAGATCCCATGGGGAAAAAAAAAAAGCCCAGAAGATATGGAGGCAGCTTAGTTCAGGCCTTGGTGGGTGGAGGCTGGGAAGCCCCCAGAGCAAAGCAATAAGGAGGTAGAACAATCCAGGGTGATTCCTGGTCGCACTTGGGCCTCCTCCACAGGCATACATATTTGAGTCCATATTTGTACACATGCCCGCACGCACATACACACACACACACACACACACACACACACACACACACACACACACACTTTTAAAATGGAGTCCTTTGTTTTCAAGAAAGTACATACACCACAAAACTTAATGCACTTGCTCTAAGTGGTTTTGCTATCTACCCGTGGGGCTCCCCCAGAACCTTGTACGTCCACATGTGGGTGCAAAAGTATGGTTCACAGACAATCCTATGCCCCGCTCTCATCCTGTCTCTGATACATAGCTTCTCTACCAAAAACAGGGGACACACAGTGCACGGTCTCCTCTGCCTTCTCCCTCCCACCCTGCTGCATTCTGCCTTTACCCAAGCGAAGTTGCGGAAGCCCCTCTGGTGCAGCTTGGTCTCTCCTTTGTCACTCAGGGGGTGTCTCAATCTATGCTGCACTTTGACCAGAGTCTCACATGTGCTCTGAGTGGCTGAGAGGAAAGTGGCAGAGAGGCAACCTGGGTATAAAATTAATGTACCCATGGACTTAGCAAGACTTTTCATACCTGGGTGTCTCATTTGCCTCCATGTTGCTGATAAATTCATGACAAAATGGCTTATGGGAATAAGGGATTTTATTTTGGTTTACAAATTCTCAATCTAGCTTGGTAGGAGAGCTCAGTCAACACTAGGAACCAAGGGAATTGGCCTACACCATATCCATTACTGAGCAAGCTAAAGAAGCAGGGCAGTGGGCTCATACTTATGGAAATCACTAGACTTACCAGCTCTCTGAATCTTGTCCATGTATCCAGGGAATAATCCCACCTACCTTGGACTGCATTTTCCCCATCAATTAGACAATCTCCTACAGGTTGTCTAAAGTCTTGCCTTAACTCTCAGTTCTTCACAGATGTGCCCAAAGCTCAGCCTGTGGTTATCAAGTGGACACAGTATCTAACTGTCACACTGGGCTTCTTAAATGAGTCCAGTTAAGTGTGTATAACATACCCTAGAGCTCATCCAGCCCATTGCCAGAAAGGAAGAGCCTCGAAATCAGGCATTCCTTAGGGTCACAAGCTAACCCCTGCTGTGATTCAAACTCACCTCTTGGAACACCTGTGAATTCGATAACAGGGTATTTCATCCATTGCAAAGTTATTTGTTAACTGCTGCTGACTGTAGCAGACATCCAGTAAGCAAGTCAACCATGTCCCTGACTTCTTGGACTTTGCTACACATTTAAGCCATTGCCTCTGTAATAAGATATGTTCCCATAAGTTGTTTTGTCACGAAATATTTATTTTAATTTTTGTGTGCACTCGTGTGTGTGTGTGTGTGTGTGTGTGTGTGTGTGTGTGTATAAGAGGGGCACTGCGTATGTCTGTGGAGACCCAAGGGTAACTTCAGGAATCATCCTGGATGACTTTACTTCCTTTTGGCTTTGTTCTGGGGTTTCCCAGGCTCTGCTTCCAAGACTGGAAGTGCAGTTGCCACCATTTTTACCCAATGTTTTTTCATGGACTCTGGATTGTCATTCGGTCCTTCTGCTTGTGAGGCAGAGGCTTAACCCCTGAGCCCTCTCTCCAGACCCCATGTCATAAATTTACTGGCAATGCGCGGAGTAATTGCAGCAGCCTCAAGAATGACACTGGCTGTGATGGGGAAGTGTGAACAGTTTGGAAACGCTTTTCACAGAACATCCATCCCTCTAGAGGTAGGTTAGAGCAGGGAAGGAAGGCATCCAAGACCCCCTATAACAAAGGAAATCAGAATTCCGACCTACAAAACAAACAGCTATTGACCAGGAAAAAGGAAGAGAAAGGATATGCCCCAGGCAGAGAAAATGTTCCTATAGGGAGTTAAACACGTGGCATGGTTAAGGAGCTGAAAAAGTTCAGAAAGGCTGGGGTGTAACTGATGAATACAGTCCTTGCCTAGGAAGAGCAAGGTCCTGGGTTTGATTCCCCAAATCTCAGTCTTAGCTTAAGGTAACATGAAAGAATTCCACCATTTAGGACAAAGTGTGTATATATGACGAGAGAGAGAGAGAGAGAGAGAAAGAATAGAGAGACCAGAAGAAAACCAGGGGAGTGTGACAGCATGGAAGGGTGTGGTTAGCAGAGTGCAAGTGCATCGCTGTGCCAAAGCGATGCTGACAGGAAGTGTGGGGTCCTGTTCTTGCCACTCTTAAATTGCATGTTCTTTAAAAGTGATTCAAATCCTGTAGTCTTGAGACACTTCTTTAGTTTTCTTCAACACCTTGGTTCAATGGCCTGAGAGTTTCAGTTAAGGTATAGTAAGAATTTAAAATACTTAGTGTCACAGTTGGGTATCAACTTGGCAATTGAAGGTTTGAGTACTGGGTACAGTTGTGAAGAATTGATAGTTGAGTTGCGCACTGGGCGAGCCTGCAGGAGATTGTCCGATTGATGGGAAGAACCCAGTCAATGGTGGGTGCGTCTAGGCCCTGGGTAGATGAATAAGATCGAGGTAACTGGCTAAGAAAATTGGCATTCTTTGGTCTGTTTCACCAGAAATGCTGATCTGGCAAGAAAGATTGTCCCTCTCTCAGCAGTCTTGTGGATATATGGATATGGCCAAGGTCCCTGTTGTTGGTTTGGACTCTCTTGCCAAGCTGTATTAAGAACTGTGACTGTACTGTCATAAGAGAAACCATAACCTGTAAACCATTTGGTCATGAATTTATTGGCAACATGAAGAGTAACTGCTACATTTATTAATATCTTTCTCACATTGGGGACATCCTAATCCGAATCTCAAATCCAATGCTCACTTGGAAAATTCTAACGGATGATTCTTTCCTGTGATCTTTTTCTTAGATATCTCTTAAGAGCACTTGGCTCTTTCCATAGAATTTAAATTATGGTGTTGCCTACTTTTGAAACTAGAAGTATCATTTTCTTTCTTGTAAGTTCATAGGCTGGAGAGATGACTCAATTGCTAGAACTTGAGTTCTATCCCCAGAACTCCATGTTTAAAATTAAAAAAATTAAAAAACACAAAACTGGGCACACATTCATTTGGATGCCAGAGGTGCTGTGAAGATGGAGACGGGGATCCACAAGGATCTCAGCTAGCAGCCCAGCCTCTGGCATGAGTGAGTTCCAGGCTAGTGAGGGACCCTATCTCAAAGCAAGGTGGGTAGCACCTAAACTGTAACACTTGAGGTTGTCCTCTGGCTTCCAAGTGCACGTGCACCCATGTGCATATATGTACACAAACATACACACACACACACACACACACACACACACACACACACACACAAACACACACACACACAAACACACACACACATCTGCATACACACAAGAATAATCTGTAACAGTGCACATCACAATGCTTAAAGAGGATGCTGTGATGCAGAAACTAAGCTATCCTCTCTCCTGCTTCTTTTCCAGCTACAAGAGACTGTGAAAAGGAAGTTGGAAGGCGCCCGATCACCACTTAATGGGGACCGGCAGAATGGTGCTTGCGATGGGAGTTTCTCGCCAACCAGCAAGCGCATCCGAAAGGACATGCCCGCAGGGATGGACGCCATCAGCAACTTGCCCAACAATATGTCACTGCCTTCAGCGTCTCCTCTTCACCAACTTGACCTAAAGCCTTCTCTGCCCTTGCAGAACAGTGGGGCTCACACGCCTGGACTTCTAGAAGATTTAAGTAAGAATGGTCGGCTCCCCGAGATTAAGCTTCCCGTCAATGGCTGCAGTGACTTGGAGGATAGCTTCACCATCTTACAGAGCAAGGACCTCAAACAGGAACCTCTGGATGACCCCACATGCATAGACACATCAGAAACGTCACTTTCTAATCAGAACAAGCTGTTCTCTGACATTAACTTGAATGACCAGGAATGGCAAGAGCTAATCGATGAACTGGCCAACACGGTTCCAGAAGACGATATACAGGATCTATTCAATGAGGATTTCGAAGAGAAAAAGGAGCCGGAATTCTCGCAGGCAACCACCGAGACTCCACTCTCCCAGGACAGCTCGAGTGTGAAGAGCGACCCTTCTCACTCTCCTTTTGCACACGTCTCTTTGGGGTCACCCCAAACCAGGCCTTCGTCTTCTGGGCCTCCCTTTTCTCTCTCCACGGCCACTAGCTTACCATCAGTGGCTGGCACACCCGTGGCCCCCAACCCCGCAGGCTCCCCGGCAAACTGCGCCATCCAGTCCCCCCAAACACCAAACCAAGCCCACACTCCAGGCCAAGCTCCTCCGCGGCCCGGCAACGGCTATCTCCTCAACGCAGGGGCTGTGACCGTGGCCAGTTCGGGATCGGGTCCCGTGGCAGTGCCCGGCTCTGACATGTCCCCAGCAGAGCAGCTCAAGCAGATGGCTGCCCAGCAGCAGCAAAGGGCCAAACTCATGCAGCAGCAGCAGCAGCAGCAGCAGCAGCAGCAGCAGCAGCAGCACTCAAATCAGACTTCAAGTTGGTCTCCACTAGGCCCTCCGTCCAGTCCATACGGAGGGGCTTTCACTGCAGAAAAACCAAATAGCCCAATGATGTACCCCCAAGCCTTTAACAACCAAAACCCTCTAGGAACTCCAATGGCAAACAACCTGCAGAAGACCACCATGAGCAACTACCTCCCTCCCAATCACATGAATATGATCAATCAACAGCCAAATAATCTGGGTACAAACTCCTTAAGCAAACAGCACAACATCCTCACTTACGGCAACACTAAACCTCTGACCCATTTCAATGCGGACTTGAGTCAGAGAATGACGCCCCCCATGGCCAACCCCAGCAAGAACCCCATGATGCCCTACATCCAGCAGCAGCCGCCGCAGCAGCCACAGCCCACCCAGCAGCAGCAGCAGCAGCAGCAGCAGCCGCAGCAGCAGCCACCTCCGCCCCAGCTCCAGGCTCCCAGGGCACACCTGAGCGAGGACCAGAAGCGCATGCTTCTCATGAAGCAGAAAGGCGTGATGAGTCAGCCCTTGGCATATGCTGCGCTTCCTGCCCACAGTCAGGTAAGGGGAGAGCGAAGCAGTGGTCCGCGCGGGCCTAGCATGCTGTCTCCCGGCGCAATGTGCTCCAGTTGGGCTGAAGTGGGGTCTGATCACGGTGGAAGTCCTTGTTCATGTCTGCATGTCCTTGAGTGGTGGCCTCGCTTGGGTTTCCTTCTCCTAAGAGCTTGAGATGGCCTGGGATGGCCCAGGACACACGATTATATTTGAAAATCAAATGTCCTGTGCTCAACTACAGAAAAGCAAGGCAAAGTTATGTCTGATTCTAGCTGAGAGGAAGGTAGGTTGTAGAGGTCATGAGACCCAGCAGGTCACACCTCTGTAGTTTTGTTTCATCCAATTCTAGACTTGAAGCCATAGGAAGTCAGGAGTGCTTAGGTCTAAAGCTACTTTAATATAGTCATGGACCACCTATGTCTGTCTTGTCAGGTTATGAATGCTGGAAAATCTGGATTCTTGATATTTAAATATTGATAATTTCTGTCTTTGATGTGAAATGCGGGGTGAATTCTGTTGGCACATCCATGTTTAAACATTGGCTTCAACAGTAACAACAATGCTAGATGCATATCTAGATGTCTCACTCACAGTACTTCCAAGTACGACCATCCCTGTTCAGCTCTTGTTCAGGAAAACCTGCTTAGACTGCATCTCGGTGCTGTATTGAAATGACCTCTTTTTACTGTCTGTCTTTGTGATGTCTGGTTTGGTCAATGGGGTCACAAGACCTGGTGTAAAACTAGCAGCCACAAGTTGGGGCATGAATATTTGGGTCTCTCTAAGCTGAGCAGCGGAATATACCCAAGGACCTTGTATCACATCAACCACCCTGAAAGAGGAAAAAAAGGGGGGGATGTGTGCACCATATAATAATTTTCTGTAGCACAGATGAATTCTTTGGAGGAGTCACTTGCTTCCCATTGCTATTTTGTGAGCTGTTCTTTTGTATTGGAGATGTGGATGTTCCAGCTCTAGAGTCCAGAGATATCCATGTTATAGACCTTCATGTCTAAACCAGTGGGTGCATGGAGGGGGGGGTGAGATGTCGTGCAGGCTGCTCCTACTTCCCTCCATTACAGGGTGACTTTCCATCCTGTGTCTTCTAGAGTGTCCCATTCCACTCTCTTGGAGCTATCATTGTGGTGATAGCTATAGGGCCACGGGTGGGGCTGGCCTGCAGAAACAGGCCTGGCTCAGTGGCTCCCTTCTTGCCCTTCACAGTCTTCAAATCCCCAAACCTCCCAGGGGTGTTTCGTCTGCACATGCCAGGTAGATGTAAAGAAATTTTATCTGAATACATACAAGTTTGGCTTGCTTTATATCAACTGCAGTCAGTAGCTGATAGGAAAAGACATCTTCAAAATGTGGGGCTTCATCTTTATTTCATTTATACACACACGTGTATAGACCTAACATATACCATTGGAAAACAGCATCTTTTATATGTTTTAAGATTAAGGTCTGCAGTAGGCAGAAATAGGGGCAGAATACAGAGTTGCTTGTGGTAACCCAGATGTGTCACAAGGTTTATGAGGTCCCACACTGTCAACTGATCCATTGTTAGTCTTAATCTAAATTATGCTCCTCCTGTTACTGTTCTTACACTAGCATTTTCTTCGAGCCAGAGCAAAGCTGATTAATTCCATTCCCAGGTTTTGCCTATTTGTGGGTACAATGATGCCCCCCACCCACCTCCCAACCCTCACTAACCTCCTTCGAAATGCACCACTTGAGAGCAAGTTTGGGCTGCAACATGAATTTTAAAAGTGCTCATTTGGGGTCCTGATGCTTGCCTTGAGTCACGCCCGAGCCTTTGGCTGTGGGGGTCATGTTTTGAAAGTGCTCAGTCAGATGAAGCAGCATTCCAGATGAAATCCGCACACTGCTCCTCTCTCTCTTTTCCTCTCACGAGATGCATTGTGGGAGGACAGAATCTTCCCTGCAAAGTCCTATTAGAATAATTGCTTCTTACCCTCACGAAGCACAGGCAGGTAAAAGTAAGTATGGCTTTTAATGAAATGGTAACTCACCACCATTTGGAGCAAGCTTCCAAATGCACACATCAGCATGCATACCCACCATTTATTTCATGATTTTTATCTATTGTGAACCAATACCTGCCCGGTTTTCTGCATAGTTAGCTGCAGGCACATGGTATTTAGATCCTGACACGAGTTATGGTGAGACACAAAGCACAATTCCATGTTGTTTTCTGCTGGTGGTGGTGAAAATTCACTGTCCTTTCCTGGCCAAGAAAGACTACGATCAACACTTAGTTTTAATGAATAGCTTGAGTGCCAAAAATAGCCAGAGAATATTAGACACATTCATTTCCAGAAACTTATGCAGATATTTACTCATTGTGAACACTTGCAGAAATTGATGTTTCTCTCAGAAAGAAGTTGAAGTGCACTTAGTTTCTACAGTTTTCTTTTAAAGGAACCAAAAAAATGAAAATGTACAAAAATGTCCTTAAAATACATTTTTAAATGTATTTTATCGAGCAATTCTTCTTCTGAAAATTTACATGTTATTCCTCAGAATCATTGGGTCAGACAGAGATTGATGTTACTTGGGATAGTGAAAAAATAGAACCAAAAAAATGTTTTTGGAAAAATCTCAAAACGTACTTGAGAGTCAAGATATAAACGAATGATTACGCACATTCAAATGCTCCCCATAGTAAAATAAGCAGGTCGTAAAACAGTTCATGGCTCTAATCAGATCGTGTTGTTTAACAGTCTGGAGAAGTTCTGGGTGTCTGCATATTAGGCTTGGCGCTTCTGGTAGACCAAGGGATTAGTGTGGTCTTCGTTGTTGACCGAAGATTCTGAATGTTCTCTCCTATGTGAACGTGAATCCTACCGGCAAGAGAAAGTCTCTTAAGTAGAGAAGGCTCCCTATTTAAAAACAAAAAGCTTTACTTTCAATTCATTCTCTTTTTAACAGAACATATTAAGTCGAATGGACTCACAGTTGAATTAAGGAAATACCATCATTTTGTAGTCATTAATGTATATTAGTTGTGAATCTCTACTTTCATGGGTAATTCCAAGCTTTTCTCCCTTTTTCAGTCTCCCCCCTTTTCTTACTTCATCTCTTTTTTATTCCTCCCTATCCTTTTCTAATTCCTATAAAAGTTGAGATGAAATAGGGACAATGGATAGACCAACAAAATCCCTATTATTGTTAAATTTCCCAGTCCCAGTTTTTGTATTATTTCTTTGATCATATCTCGCTTCCCTTTGCATAGATAGATACCTAGATACAGAGATAGATACAGATATATAAACTTTGTATTTAAGCATTTATGTAAACTTTCTGGATTTAACCATCATAATTGAACATATAACCTGAATTACGATCTAATTTTTCAAATGTGTATATCTGGCATGAATTGAGCAACACTTGTTGGTGTTTCTCAAAGACAAGATATTCTCTCTCTCTCTCTCTCTCTCTGTCTTCTCTCAGCTGATTTTTTGCAAGGCACCCAACACTGTGTGTCATAAACCCAAGGGTTTTTAATAAACCCTTTGATGAAAACAATCAACATTTGGACCAGCAATGTGTCTTCCCCATTGGCCGTGGGCTTCATGGAGAATGCATTGGCTCCGCTTTTGAAATCTAATAGAGAAACTGGAAAAGCAAGTCCACAAAGAATCCTTTGATAGGAGGTGCTTATCGGAGGAAGCAACTGAGCAACAATGAGTTTGCTGTGTCGGTTCCTGAGTCTGACAACCAAAACACAATGGGACAACTATGAAGGAAATAAACCAAAAGCAAGAGGCTTGGGAAGATAGAGGCCAATGGCTGCCCAGATCACAGGAGTAATCCCTGGGCAAATAAAGGAAAGTGACAGACTTCCAAAATTAACCTTAACTTTTCATCCTGCCCCTCATAAGTCACAGGCTAGAAAGAACTGACCACTACCCACAGATGTCCTGCAAATCTCTCTCTGAACCTTGTCCACTTTTCTTAATGTAGGTTCTGCTTGTCCTTTCCAAGAAAGGCATGTTCTCTCTCTCTCTCTCTCTCTCTCTCTCTCTCTCTCTCTCTCTCTCTCTCTCTCTCTCTCTCTCTCATACTGGGGACTGAACCTAGGGCCGTGCATTTGCTAGGAAAGCGCCCTGCCATTGAGCTAAATTCCTAAAACCCCCGCCCCCATGAACACAGTTTAAAAAGTCAAATACTACTGCAAGACTTGTGATGAAAGTCAGCATGAACTGCCCCCACCCACTGCCACATTCTTCCTAATTTCTGCTTCTCCAAGATACCTGCTCTGATCACCAAGCTGCTTTCATATTTCTGTCTGCAAATTGCTGTCTCTGGCTTTAAACAACTTGGTTCTATAGAAAATTATTCACTCACTCACATTACTGCTTCACCAATATGTATGACTTCTTGTAGTCTTTTCTTTTCCCGTAGCCTGTCTGTAACTCACTCTATCACAAATTATGATTTGAAAAATATTCCATACTTACATAACTAAATTTAATACAGTGTCTTGCCACTTAACCAATACACTATGATTATTTTTTTTCTTGTCAGTCACTTTAGGAGTGACTGACAGACTTAAAAATTTTTTTTTGCAATACTGGTATAAAACCCAGAGCCTTGCACTAAGAGAGAGTGCTCTACCACTGAATTACACCCTAGCCCTTTTTCTTTTTTTTGTGTGTGTGTGTGGCTGAATGTCAGGGTTGTGTGAGTATACGGGTGTGTGAATAGAAGAGGTCACTTGAGTGCGTGTACCAGTGAAGGCCCAAGGGTAACAGGAAATCATCCTGGGTTGTTCTACCTCCTCATTGCTTTGCACTAGGATTTCCTAGGCTTTGCCTTCTAGGGCCAGAATTGCAGGTACCTGCGGTTTCTATATAACTTTTTTACAATAGGATCTGGTGATCCAAACTCAGGACCTTTTGCATACAATAAAAAGACAAATCCTTAATCTTCTCTCCAACCCCTCATTTTTTTTGTTTGTTTGTTTTTTTTTTAATGTGGGACCTGGGATCCGAACTCAGAACCTTCTGCTTGTGAGACAGAGTCACAACCCCTGAGCCATCTCTCCAGCCCTCATTTTTTGTTTTGAGACAAAAAAAGTCTCACTAAGTTGTTGGCCTTAACCTCCCTAAGCAGTTCAGAAGACTGCTAACTCATTATCCTCCTTGTCTCAGATTCCTGGGTAACTGACATTGCAAACCATCATATGTCCTCCTCCTCCTCCTCCTCTTCTTTGTTCATCTATGATGTACCCATCTTTCATCTACCTCCCATTTTCTAACCTTATAAGATCTTTGCATAGGATGGAACACATCAGACAATCTGCATTTTTCTTTTCCTTCCATCTTGTCCCTGCTTCCTGTTCTTCTATCCTTTCCTCTTCCTTCTTCTGTTTCTTTACTGAAGGCAGCTCTGTGGCCCCCTCTGCCTTTATTCCAGCATCTGCCCTGCTTCTACCCTACTGCGCTCCTGAATGTCCCCATCTGTCACTGGAGTTTTACACCCTCTGGTTGCACCAACTTCTTTGCTCTTTGCCTATTCCTTCAAATCAATGGAACACTCTCCCACAGTTTCTTTCAAAAGGATACCTAAGAGAACATTCCTATCCTTTGCACTGATAGGTTATCCTGCTGTAGAAGTGCTGGTTAGAAAACATATTGTATTCTAAAGACATTTCTTCATGATCTAGCAACTTCAGTAGCATTGAAAATTCCAATGGCATGTGACTGCACCACTCCATTAGGTAGAACCTGTCTTTACACACTGGGAACTTTTTGAATGTTCTTTTTAGCCTTAAGATTTTTTATAAGAACCAGGAAGATGACTCACTGGAGAAAGCGCTTGCCATGCAAGCTTGAGGACTGGTGTTCAGATCCCTAGAACCCACATAAAATCCAGTTGACATGACATTTGGTCTGTAATCCCAACACTTGGAGGCAGAGAAGGGAGACCCCTGAAGCAAGCTGCTTAAGTAGGCTGGACTAATCAGTGAGTTTCAGGTTCATCTAGAGACCTTATCTCAGTAGATACAGTGAAGTGCAATCAAGACCCAATATCAGCTTCTGGCCTCCACATGCACACACACACACACACACACAACATACACACATGCACACACATGCACACACACACACACACATATGCACACACATGCACACACATGCACACACATATACACATGCACACACATGCACACATACACACATGCACACACACACACACATACACACATACACACATGCACACACACATATACATGCACACACATGCACACATATACACATGCACACATACACACATGCACACACACACATACACACACATAAAAAACAGATTTTGTAGGTAATGTACCTTAATGTAGTTACTTTTTATTCACTGTGTATAATACTATGAAATTAATTTGAAAATCTGGTACTGTATGTTCCTAAGATTATTTTTGCTGTTGTTTATTTTCTAAATAATCTCTCCCTTTCCTCTTCTCTTTTCTGCTAACTTCCTGGAACATTTTTCTCACTGTGGGTTGTGAACCTCCTTGATTGTTCTTTGATTTTCTTGTCTTTTCTATTTTCCATGTCTTTGCTTTCTGATTCCACATTCTATTAGATTTTCTTAACTTTGTCTTCCAACCTTGATATTAAATACTTCGGTTTTAATTTTCACATATTCAGTTTCATAAAGCTCTTTCTTACTCTCCGACTTGTCCTTCATCATCTAAGAACCTTAATTATCATTTTGAAATTGAGTTTTCCTCTGCTCCCTGCCTGCCTCGGTTCTCCGAGCTTTGGGTTTATTTGATTTTGCAGCTTCTCCATGTTAGGCGATTTTTCTCGACTGTTTAAGAGCAAGGCCCAGTTCAGGCAGTGAGTTGCTCTGCCCATGGGACAAGGGAGGTGTGTCTCTTTGTGGCAGGATGTTCACTGGACCAATGTCTATAGGTGACTGTCCCTTATAGGAGCAGTAAAGACCCCCTCAGCTCACTGCTGAGACTCTAGGTTTGGTGCTGGATTTTTGTAGCTGAGCAGGGGGAAGGAGTCTGTAGTGGGGGTCATATCACTGGAGAAAGCCAAGGGGGGGTGTACCTCAATAAGGCCAAGGACAGGACACACTTATACATGTAGCTTCTGCTTCCATTTGACTCCTCTACCGACTCCTGGGATCCAGGGCTCCCAAGTCTGATGGTGTCATCTCTGTAGAGTCAGGAAAGTTTTTTTCCAGAAATGAATTGGGTCATCTCACTCCATAGACTTTCATTCCCTTTCTTTGACCTTTCTGGCAGGAGCGACACTGTTCTACACACAAACATATGCACACCTGCCCCGCTCCTCTTTGGATATCAAACAATTAAGACAATGGTCCCCCAAGAAAATGAAAAATGGGTCCTCAGGGAATCTCATGCTTGAGGGAAGGGAAGGGTTAAAGCCCTGGAGTCAGCTGGAGGGGACCCAGGAGGAGATTGACACACTCCAGAAGCCTCATGTTAGGACTCACAGATGGGTGGGCAATAGGATGTCACTGGACCCTGGACGCCTTTGTCCCTCTTCCTAAAGTGACCACATTGAATCAATGTCATTTCTCTGCTTCCACTATTACTTGTCTCTAATTGGCATATTAAGGAAAGCTGGCCCAGTGTAGCTTATTAGGGCTGCAGGGGCCTTAGGCGTTGACCTCAACAACTCTGAAAACACATCTATCTCCCACCCTGACATTCAGAGGTGCCTCTGACCCAAGTCTTTACATCCTTCTTGATTTTTCCTCCCCTGCTGTGAGATTAGAATCAGTTATCTCTAAATGGTCCAGTTATGTGAATGGCATCTTCCAGATTTTGGATAGCTCTCCATTTCTGCTCCCATCTTGCTTCCAGTTTGTTCTTTGTCATTTCCATCATTTTAGTCCCTTATTAACATTGTACTGGAGTACTGGAGAAAGCCAAGTTCGTTCTAGAAGAGAATTCTCCAATGGCTTTCAACACTATCATGCTCTGAATGTGAGTTGTCCCCCACAAGCGCATGTGCTTGAATCCTTAGCTCTGTCAGTGTTCGGGAAGGTCATGTCACCTTTGGGAGGTGGAGCCTTGCTGGGAGAAGACATGTCACAGAGGACAGGTCTTGAGTGGATTAGTCCTGCCCTGTTTCCTAGAGAAGTTGGCTTTTAGAGTTAGCAGTTTGAGTTCTCTCAGCCTCAGTGACTTAAGCCACCTCTGCTGCCAGCCATGCCTTTCCCACCATATGCACTGTATCTCCCCTCTGAAACTGTAAGCTAAATACATCTCCTTTTTCTCCCATAGGTTGCTTGACTTTGAGTGTTGTCTCACAGCATCAGGGAAGATCAAATATTGCTCAGTATTGAAATTTATATTGTACAGCAAAATTCCTGCTATTGTTCACAACCTTTTTAAACTTGAATAGTTCAGGCTTCATCAGACCTAAAATTCTCCCTTGATTTGAGGTTCACGTAATAGGGATGCATTTATTCAAGGGCAAAGCAATGCCCATGTCATCACCCAGCCCCTTTAGAATGAGGTCTGCTGGGCCAGTGAGATGGCTCAGGAGTGAAAGTCTTTGCCTCCCAAGCAAAAGGACCTGAATTCAGATCCCCAGATCCCATGTAAAAGTGCTAGGTTTATATGGCAGTGGCCTGCAATTCTAGCCCTAGAAGACACAGCCTGGGAGACCTCAAAGCAAAGCAAGAATGATGATTCCCGACTGTCACCCTAGGGCCTCCACAGACACACACACACTCAAGTGCCCTGTGGTGCATGTGCACAGCAACCCCCCCCACATACACACAAAAATAGAGTAAGATTTGTTTATACCTACTAAGTCCCTTATCGAATCTTGAGAGTATTAACTGACTTGAAGGACTGCGAAAACAGTTTTGTGTCCGTGACCTGTCTAAGCCAACAACAGTACTTGGCCAACTCCAGGACGCTCATCGCTGGCCTGATTCAAGTCTCCCAGTTGAGGGAGCTGGCACGCCCACGTGACACATGAAATATCCTATTGATGAGGCGCGTCGAATCATCTCCTACACTCCTGGTAGATTTTTTTTAAATCCCAATTGATATTCTGTCAGAGTCTGAGGAATATGAAGCTAAGAGCAAACAGCAGAAAAAGGGAAGGTTTTGAGAAAGGAATTAGTCGTATAACATCATCGTGGAAGAAAGAGGTTTTAATTGGCCTCTTGTGAGAATACCCTTTAGAGGTGCTGTGGGAGGAGAAGATTCTTGTTTACTCAGAGAGCTTATAGCCCATCAGACAGAGGTTCTGAACCATTTATGGGCCTAAGCATTGCCCCCGGGAAATTGCTCAAGGTGTAGGGAATCAGAGGCCCCTGTCAATCAATCAGTGTATGGGGGTGAAGCTGGGAATGGGCAGCCTAGTACTCTAGTACGAGTTCACTATTATAATGCCACTTCCCCATGGAAACATGCATACCAGATAATCCCCGAGGGCGATGGCTTCATTGCTCCATATTTGTACATGCTTAAATATGGCAGACTGTATTTCTGTTTTTGAATATTTTGATGTGTGTGTTTGTATGTGTACATGTGTGCTTACAGGGCAGGGTGTCATTTCTCGGATGTCACTCTCTTTTCTTTTCTTTCTTTCTCTTTTTCTTTTCTTCTTTCCTTCTTTCTCTTTCAACATGGACTCTAAGGATCCAGCTCTGTTCCTCATGCTAGAAGGTAATAGAGTCCTCTTTCCAGTCAGCATTTATTTAATTTCCTAATGAGACAAATCAGTATGTCTTCCACAACTCCATCCTCTCGCCCCTTATGCGAAGAGTAGAATCTCCCTTCATCTCTAACAGATGGGTGGCTCCTCACCTTATTCCCTCAGGACCAACTGAGAGCACAGCCTTGAGCCTGCCAGCCCACTGCCACCAGGATCTGTAGGAACAAAGATCACAGTGGAGTGGATGGTGCACATGTCAGGAGACATGTGGATTAGGTAACGCTCTCTTGGGACCATGCCCTGAGAGCAGGTCTGGTTCTTGGGCACAGTGGAAAGTCCGTGGCTCAAGGTTCTGTATTCGGACACTTGGTGACATCCGTCCAAGATGGCAGCCAAGCAACTTTCCCAGGTGTCTCTTGGGCTTAAGAAGGTCATATCTTAACCATGTACCTAATCCCACTCTTCCTCCTGAGTCTTTGGTTCCCATCTTTTCAAGATACTTTCTTTAGCAACCCAGACCTCTGCCCAGTACCCCACTATGTGTGTATTGCATTAATGATAGAAGAGTGGGTCCAGATTCCTTTCCTTAATAGATGTCTACTAGCCTAAGATTGGCACAAGTATGGAAAATTGTGAAATACAACTAGTGGACTAAGAAGAAACGTTTGAATCCTATCATCAGAAGCTTGTTGCATAGGACAACAACAAGATAAGGAGGGACCCCTGGTCATTCACTACAGGCATTCACTACAGTAAAGTGCCACTCTGCCCAAGTCCACAAGGACAGCCTGAGTGAACATCAGCCCCCCACAGAGGAACCAAGCTCTGAGACAGACTGAGGATAAGAAGGAGCCGGATGGGGGTCTGAGTAGAAAGGCATTCCAGTAGAAACAAAGGGTTGTTTCTTACACACACAATTCAAATTCCAGCCAAGCTGGAGGAGAGAGTGAGGTAAACATTGGCAAGGGAGAACAGTCGAGGGACCATCCACTGCTTCCAGTGATAATGATAGTGTCATAGTTAGGCACAGGTGTCAACTTGATGGTTGAGGATTTGGGCTCTGGACACATATGTAGAGAATTAGTAGTTAAGCCCAGAGCGAACCTACAAGAGATGGTCTAGTTGATGAGGAAGGCCCACTGGGCAGGTAAATAAAATGGTGGGAATTGTTTGAGAAAGGGAGCATCCTTGTGTATACTTGGCCAGACATGCTGGTCTTGCAAGTAAGGATCGTCCCTTTCTCAGCTGTTACGTGAATATGGTGTGGCCAGTTCCCTTAGCCCTTCGGTGATAATGCATGCTCTCCTGCCAAGCTAGACTAAGAACTGTAACCAGACAATAATAAGAGAATAAACCTCTTGTTCCCTTAAGGTGTTTGGTGATGATTTTATCAGTAACAATGTAGGTGAACTGCTATAGATAGTTTCTACCCAGACATGACAATTAAAACTAAAGGAAAGAAATGGGATCCTGGTGGTATGGAACTAATAATCCTATCATTAGGGAGACTGAAGACTGGAGGATCATGAGTTTGAGGGCAGTATAGCAACAGGTTCAAGTCCATTTGGGTTGCAAGAGAACTGAAGGCTAAACTAGGCTCTCAAAAAGAAAAACCCAGAAATTTAAGGAAGAGCTAAGGCTGTAAGCTCAGCGATCAGGCACTCACCTAGCATACAAGGCCCTGGGTTTGCTCAGCACTAGAAAACGTAATTAAATTTGAGGCCAAGTGGCCACAGAGGCAGAGAAAAGCAGTGATAGTTTGGTGACTGAATATATGGCAAGGTGAAAGGGTAAGGAAGAAGTTTATGATTGTGGATATTAGATCAGATCATAATTTCTGCAAGGCAATGGCTGTGTGGCATGTTAAGCTAAACATCAGATCCTCTGTGTATTACAAGCAATTCCAGCCCTTGTTGTGTGTCATGCAGTTTTTCTTCTTTAATCATCTTCTTCTTCTCATTCATGTTTCCCACTTGTAGTTTCTTGTTGCATACTCAGCAAAAAGTGTGATGGTTGCTCCTAGTGACCGGTTCAGCCACCGGGAGCCACTAAGAACTGCTCGGGTTTGTAGTTGTGCTTGTTTTGTTTTGACAAGTGCTTGTCTTTGATTTGATAGCGTTGTGAGCATGCTTGTTTTCACTATTTACTTATATTAGATGTCGTCTTTGCCTAATATTTTTATTAGATTCAATTGATTGTGTCTAATATTTAAAGAGTGCCCTCTTTAAGAATGCAAGAACAGCTGCAGACTTAGAAAGTAGAATGTCTGCATTCATTAACTTTCATAGCAATTTGGGAGTTTTCTAGGAATTATAAAACTCTTCTATTTTATAAATGTGAAAGCCTTTGTTATATCCTTATTTCTGAGAAAGTTTCTGTCATCTTTGTTTTTTTTTCCGTCCTATATATGTGCGTGGTGTGCATGGTGTGTGTGTGTGTGTGTGTGTGTGTGTGTGTGTGTGTGTGTGTGTGTGTTTGCATGTATATGAATACACATGAATTGCACTTGACTGTGTATATTTGTAGAGGTCCAAGGAAATCCCTCTCCAACATTCTTCGGCCTCATTGCTGTGAGTCTGGGTCTGTAATTAAACTCAGAGCATGCCATTAGGGCTAGTTTAGGGTGGTCCACTTGCTCTGGGGATTTCTAGGCTTCAACTTCCAGGGCTAGAATTACAGGCAAGCTGATACACCCTCCTAGCCTTTTTATGTGGAATCTGGGGATCCAAACTCAGACCCCTTTGCTTGTGAAACAAACACTTTAACCACTGAGCCATCTCCCCAGTACTAGGCTTAATGTTCTTGACAACACTAATTGTTGCATCTGGTGAAATACAAAAAGAACAAAATGCTGGTGGACTGGCAAGATGGCTTAGTTGGTAAAGGCACTTGTTTCCAGTCCTAAGTTTGATCCTTAGAACCCGTGTGGTGGAAGAGAAGACCAAATCCTGAAAGTTGTCCTCTTCCTCTACATGTGCATGCAAGACTGCCCCATCACCTCCCACACATACATATACACTCACACACAATAAATAAATGCAAAAAAGAAAACGTTTAATTTTACATTTTAGTGAGATTTCCAATACTCAGTCTTGATCAATATCAATATATAAGATTATCTAGTTTACTATTTTTATGTATTTATGAAATAGTAACTATGGAACTTCTGGAGTATTCAAGCTAATATTGCTCTTTTTTTCTGAATGTGTGTGCATCTTTTCATGTATTTAGACACATATGAAGGTGTACTTGTATATATGTGTGTGTGTGTGTGTGTGTGTGTATGGGGGTGCCTGAGGTTGACAATGGGTGTATATTTGCATCATTCTCCAATTTTAATATAAAGGCAGGATCTCTCAACTGAACCTGGAACTTACTAATTGGCTAACCTGGGGTTCCCTGCCTTTGCCCCCCCCCAAGTGTTGGAGTTACAAGTGGCCACTACACCTGCACAGCTGTCATATGGATTCTGGGAATCTGACCTCCATTCTTCATGTTTGCCTTATCCCCGAGCCACCCCCCCATCCTGCTCATTTGTTAATGACACGACTTTCTGAGAGAGAATCCATGCACGCACCTGTGTTCCATAACTGCTTTGGGTCTGACATGTTTGGAGGTGCATTGGAGCTTTCCTGCCCTGGGCTGGCACCAGTTCATACTGAGTTCCCAGGTGTGTAGCGGCCTTATTAATTCGGTCTGAAGTTAGGCAGTGGTGTGAGGAGAAGGAACCCCTCGTCTCGGACACCCATTCTGAACAGAAGAACTACAGTCCCTGGTGCCGCAGGAGTAATGGCATCTCCTTCATTACCTTTTTCCAGCTGCTGTCGAGTCAGGGGGCAAATGAGTCCACAGGACCATTTCCTCTGGCTCCTGATGCCCTCGGTCTGAAGGGAATCCAAAGACCCTAAAGCCATGGCCACTCACACCCACGCGCATAGCAGCCTTGGCTTCTGCTGATGGCCATTTTACCATCATCGTTCGTAAGATTTTCATTAGTGTGGCAGAAAAAGCCCAGACACAAGACTTGAAAACCCACGTGGCCTTTGCATCTGTCTCATGCTGTGACAGTAAGGATGGTTTAAAGTTTAGAGCAACCTCATCCAATAAAAACATAGCACAAGTCATAAACACAAACCATGTCATTTTCTCTTGGCCATGTCACAAAAAGTAAAGAGAAACCAGTGAAGTTAATTTTAGCATTTTTCACTTCACCCAGCATATGAAAAATAGAATCATATCCGCATATGATCTAATTGTAAAAAAAAAATGTTAGGATACTTTCCCTTTGAATTTAGGCGCAAGTGACTTTTATAGTCAGTTCAGACCAGCAACATCTCAAGGGCTACACTGCCACATGTGGGTGTCGGCCACTGTGAAGGAGCACAAGCAGAACATCTGCCAGCAGGACCACAGCGGAAACAACATGGAAAATGTTTTGTGGGCTGTTTATGAGCTACTTACGTTTTAACGTTGCCTTTAAAAAGCTATGTCGGGCAGAAGAAACGAGTGCTCCTCGGCGTCCTCCCTTTAACCAGGGATGCTTTCGACAACTGGAACACTGAATACTGGTTGGTACCCCACTGCCTTCAGAGCCTCCCACAGCCCGGCGAGTCTGCTGAGCCACGTCTTACCCGCAGCCACAGCACCCTCATCCTTCCACACCCGATCATCCACACATATACCATTTCACAAGCAGCCCCCGGGGCCATGTAAACATCCCGTGGTAGGGTCAGGAGCACCTGACCCCCTGTTAACACATCAGTGAGAGTGGCTGGTGCATGGGGCTTGTTTGCCAGGGTTTATGATGAGCTTCATTAATTATGTCAAGCAAGAAAGGTGTGCAGCTGGAGAAGAACCCACTTAGCTCCACGTGAACATGAATAATTGGCCAGTTGGCAGAGTGTTAAATTGGCGGTCTAGTGAGGAAAAGTCGAGAATAAACACAATACCCCCCCCCCAAACCGCACTTATGCACGTGCACATACACACACAAACACACACACACACACAGGTGAAACAGACACAGACACATGAGCAGAATTTAGAGGACTCACACCCCTCCACCTTTTTTAGAAACTGCCTAGTATGAAATAACATGGGGGCAGCAAAGGGACAGCCTTGATAGGAAGGTGACAATATAGAGTTCAAGAGCCAGCGTAAAGGCAAAGTCAGGACAAGTGCTCTAATCCTGACTTCCTGTCTCCTATTCCTAGCAGGACTGGACTGTAGACAGGTTACATAACCTCCCCAGGCTGGAAGTTTTCATCTAGAAAACGGAAATGGAAATACGTATTAGAACAATTCTGCATGCAAATTTATTCAAGGCATTTAGCATAGCGTTAGACTGCAAGTTAGTGACTTCTCATCTCGTAGCATGTACGTTGCCATAACAAAAGTGTCTCTAGGAAGGAAGGGCTCATCATCATGGGGTGTAGGCACAGTGGCAGGCAGCGCCATGGTGGCAGGATGGGAGTCCTCACCTCCTTGTATTTTGGCAGAGAGGAAGTAGAGTGGCCCAGACCCGAAACCGAAGGCCCATCCCAGTGGTCAGCTTCCTCCAATAGGACTCCACCTCCTAAAGGTTCCTCAACTTCCCCAAACCATTCAACCAGTTGGGATCCAAATGTTCAAAGACATAAGCCTATGGAGGAACATTTCACATGCAGACCACAACAGACCCCCTAACACGTGCTTTGTCTTTACATATAATTAAAACCATGAGTCATATCGTATGATGTGTACACCTATTTGCTTGTGTGTGTGTATGTGTGTGTGTGTGTGTGGTGTGAGTATATGTGTACATGCATGTTTGCATATGCATGAGCATGGGTGTGCAGGTGCATGTAGAGGTCACAGGTTGATATCGGGTGTCTTCCTTGACTGTTTCCCACTGTTTGCTGAGACAAGCTCTCTTGCTGAACACAGAACTCACCAGTTCAAGAAGTCTGTTTGTTCAGGAGATCCAAGTACTGGGATCACAGACAGACTGACACTCCCAACTAGCCTGGATATTTGCATGGCACTGAGCCATCTCCCCAGCCTTGTGCACATCCTTTAGCTCTCTTGAAAATACGAGTATGATTAGATTTCCCTTAGCACCAGCTTCATTCATTCATTCAATAGACATTTATTTTATATCTGCAATTATATATGTATATACATAATAAGTAGACTTTTATTACATAGCTAGCTGACTGTAGAACACATCAAGAAAGAATGATCCTGGAAGAAATATATGATTCTGTTTGTGAGGTCATGATATGAGCAGTATCGGGAGTAAATGTGGAAGTGTCTTTTGTTACAACGTTTCACTGCTAATGCAAGTAGCTGTTTTACATTGAGTACTTCAAAGAATTATTTCTCATTGCCTATACCTCTGTTGAATGTAAAAATGACTTGTTTGCCATATTTTAATGCCATGAAAATGCCACCTTTTGTTGTATGTTATATTAAATGAATAAACCATCTCAGAGAGTGTGGAGCAACTCTACTTAGAAGTCACACTCAAGGCCTTATCAGGCATGCCCTAGATGTTTCTAGAACCTCATCATAAAAATAAAATTAACAAAATTAGCAGGTAAAAAAGGAAGGTGTGATTTAATCTATCTGAACATTTATAATACCTAACTTTTGTATTTATTAAAAGTAGGTGAAGGGCTGGAGAGATGGCTCAGGGGTTAAGATTCTGCCTAGCAAGCAGAAGGTCCTGAGTTCAAATCCCAGATTCATGTAAAAACACCAGGCAGAAATGGTAGCATCCTGTACTTCCACCCCTGTTGGGTGGAGCCTGGAAAATCCCAGAGCAAAGCAAAAAGGAGGCAGAAGTAATCCAAGATGATTCCCAAAGTCACCCTTGGTCCTCCACAGGGACACACAGTGCCCTCTGACACACACACACACACACACACACACACACACACACACAGATTAGATAGATAGATAGATAGATAGATAGATAGATAGATAGATAGATAGATAGATAGATAGATAGATAGATAGATGATAGATAGATAGATAGAGTGAAAAAAAGGCAGGTGAAGAAGTATTCTAAAATAATGAAAACAATTTTTACTTTGTCATGTGGTAGAACCTTAAAGGTACCATGGGAAGCTATCCTGGATTGCTCTGTTTCCTTATTGCTGTGCTCTGGGATTTCTTGGGCTCTGCTTTCTAGGACTAGAGTTATAGGCCACCACTATTTTCAGTCAGCATTTTTATATGGGATCTGAACTCAGATATTTCTGCTTTTGAAGTAAAGGCTTTAACCCCTAAGCCATCTTCCCAGCACTGCAGTGTTCTTTCTTTAAAGCAATCTAATATTTAAGCTCACACAGCAGTGGAATTCAGGAGCAGCGTGGCTGGGCATTCCTGGCCCGGAGAGGCCAATTCAGTCGCCCAGACTGACTTCATCCCAACACTCGGCTGGAGCCTGGAGCTGGAGGGTTTGCTTCCCCAGGTGGCGCCGGGGACCTGTGCCTTCAGAGCACTGCCCACGTGCTCTCAGACACGGCAGCTGGTTCCCCCAACGAGATGGCGTGAGCGAGGGGGAAGCGCAGTGCCAGCCATGACGCTGCATGGAGGTCTCAGGCCCTCACTTTCTGCATGATCCCATTCATTAGTGCAAAATAATGAAGTCCACTCACTCTCTAGGGAGGAGAAATTAGATTCTCCCTTCAGAGGGGAATGTCAAGAATTCGTGAACATATTTGTGGAGACCATAATTGCCATGAATGGCTTTTTGACATTTCATAAAGTGGTATTGGCAAGGGAAAGTTCAGGAAGGAAAGAAGTGAGCTGGCAAGGGTGAACGGCTGTGGATCGAGATGCGTCTGATAAAGACAAGGCCATGGGTTCCAATAGACTAGAAATTTCTGTTCTTTCCCTTGGAAGCCCCACCCAAGCACCTATGTTTTGCTCCATGCTAGAGACTGTAATTCTGTGGTCAAATACGAAGACTTTACTTTTATTTATTGGCTCTTTAAAATTTTTTTCTTTATTCATTTGTTCATTGTGTATGTGTGTGTGTGTGTGTGTGTGTGTGTGTGTGTGTGTGTGTGTGTGTATGTCAGAGGGCACATGTGTCCCTGTGGAAGACCAAGAATGACTTCGGGAATCATCCTGGATTGCTTGTAGCTCCTTCTTGCTTCTCTCTGGGATTTCCCAGGCTCTGCTCACCAGGGCCTGAAGTGCAGGCGGCCACCATTTCCACCTGGCATTTTTATGTGGGGTCTGGGATCTGAACTCAGGACCTTCTGCTTGTGAGGCAGAGTCTTAACCCCTGAACCATCTCTCCAGCCCTACTTATTTGCTCTTATTGTTTAAATTTAAGAAGAACTTATTAAAGTAGTATTCACTCTAAATCCAACCTTGTTCTTGACAGAATTTTCTTCACTTCTGCTTTAAGAATCCTTTCCTGGGGCTGACGAGACAGATCAGTGGAAAAAGCATTTTTGTCACGCAAGAGAGAGGACATGAGTTCACATCCCCCCCAGAACCCATGTGAAAGTCAAGCAGTATGGAGGTTGCCTGTATCCCACACTTGGAAGGAACAGACAGGGAATCTCCAGGGCAAGCTAGAGTATCCTAATGGAAAGATCTGGTGTCAATGGAAAGACTCTACCATAATAAATAAGGTGGTGGGCTGGGAAGATGGTCCAGTGGTTAAAGCCTTTGCTTCCCAAGCAAAAGGACATGAGTTTGGATCCTCAGATCCTACATAAAATGCCAGGCAGATATGACAGCCCACCTGGAAGGCAAAGCCTAGGAATCCCCAGAGTGAGTTAGCTAGCCAGACTAGTCAGAGACTTGTGCCCACAACAAGAAGGTGCAAAGTGATGGGAGATGAGTGATTCTCCATATCACCCTTGACCTCCATGGTCATGTACACACAAGTGCACTTGTGCATATACAGCCACCCAGATGCATGCACTCGTGAACACACATACACACACACACACAATGCACACAGTGTCCTCTGCATTCCAGGTCACAACTTGGATGCTGCCCTTCAGCACACTGTATCTCTCTGCTGCTGAATGTTCCCAGGGCCAAAGCCCTTCCCGCACCACATCTGTGTTATTCTCGAAAGATGCAGGTACACCAGTCCTCTGCATCCTCAGACCTCTCCATTTCTCATTAAATGAATCATCTGGGAACATTCACCCAGGACTGACCGAGTGCACAGCTGTGACCCCGTCACCGTGAGCGTCACAGAGAAAGCAAATGCCTTGGCCCCTGCACTGATGAAGTTTATCTGCTGTGAAAGCTGGGTTAAAAAGATTTTGTGAAATGATAGCAGCATGCACAGTTCCGTTTGGATTCGAGAGTGACATGTTGTCTAAGATACAATGGTTGTGTTTTTTGCTTTGACTTTTATCTATCAGTGCTGGGGTTACAACCTAGAGCCTTGGGTGTATTAGGCAAATGCCCCAAGCCGAGCTCCTTCCACAGTCAAAGATACAATGATTAAATCAAAGGGCTATTCCTTTATGCACCTTTTTTTTCTTTTTCTCATTTTTAATGATGGGAAACAAAAAACACCTAAAACCGAAGTTTCTGGAAGAACCACTTGTTCTTGCCCATCTTGTATCTCTCCTCAAACTTGACCTTGGCCTCCCACCTGGCCTTGCGCTTCAGAGCTGGGTCTCTGAAGACATCCTTGTTGACAACTGTCTTATCCAATGGGACGTCCACAGAGTACCTTGTGGGCATGAGTTGATTGCAATTATAAACTTTTACAAAAGACTTGATTTTTGACCTCTTGGAGATTTTCTTCTTGACCATAGCAGCTGTCACTTTGTGGGGATAACGGTCAATTCCAGCCACCAGAGCGTGGCTATATGGCCAGTCTGAGGTTCCATCATCAATGTTCTTCACAATGACGGCTTTGCGTCCAGAGTAGCGTCCAGCCAGAACCAGCACCACTTTCCCGGGTTTCATGAACTTGCCTGTTTTGGCAGCAGCCAGCAAGCGCCCAGCAGAGAGGAAGGACCCTTTATGCACCTTTTAAAGGAGAAAGCAAGCGCTCTCTCTCTCTCTCTCTCTCTCTCTCTCTCTCTCTCTCTCTCTCTCTCTCTGTCTCTCCTCTCTTCCCTCTCCCTTCTCGTCTCTCTTCTCTCTTCTCTCTTGCATGAGTCTAGGGGTGGTGTAGTTTGTGGGGGTATATATATGTGTATCTGTTGGAGACCTAAGGATGACATTTGGGAATCACCCTGGGTGGCCCTACCTCCTTATTCTTTCACTCTGGAATTTCTCAGACTCTGCCTTCCAGGGCCAGAAGTGCAGACCATTGCCATTTCTGCCTGTCATTTTTATATGGAATCTGGGATCCGAACTGAGGTCCTTTTGCTTAAACCTTGAGCCATCTCTCCAGCCTGCTAAACTGTGTTTTGGATTAAACACATGTCATAAAGAAAGATTGTTACAAAAATCTTTGCTTGAAGTTGAACTGTTTTCCCCAGATAAAGAATTAGCTACCACCAAGGACTGAAGGGTAATTCATTAATGTTCTTATTTTGTTTCTCTTTGTTTAAAGGTGGTTTTTAGTCCTGGGTTTTTTAAATTATATTTATTTATTTTTTTCCCAATCATACAAGCTTAATAGGTACCCGGTCCCCTCCCTCCTTCCACCCCTCCCTAGTCCCCCTTGCACCCTCCCCCCCTTTTCCCCACCCTTTTCCCCTTTTATCCCAGTGCCCCCCCTTCCACCTCCCATTCTCTGGAGTATCCTTTAGTGTGAATGTCAAACTTTGTGTCCTCCACTCTGATGAGGTGTAAGGACCAAGTGGTGTTGCCCAAGAGCCTTTTCTTGGGCTCCCCTTTAATATGGGAACACTATTATGACTGTTAGTCCCTTGCTTCTAAGGATCCTAGTACTTTGGGGGGTCCTAGTAAGGATGCTAGACTTTGGGGGGTCATTGACATGTCAGTCATTGCACAGGTCATGCAAAATCCGATTATGGCTACTATGGCCCTAACTTGTGTGGAGTATCTTGCATATCGTTGCTCCTCCCTATCTTTAGGCTCTTACAATCTTACCACCCCCTCTTCCTCAAATTTCTCTGAGCTTTAGGATGGGGAGAGATTTGGCTGGTCTAGTTCCAGGTGATTAATGTAGGGTCTCTGATGTTCTGAATTATGGTTTGTTGTTGTTTTCAGTTTTGCTGTTCCTGCACTGCCCTTGGCTCCATCCTGATTGCTATTGGAGGTCACCAGAGATAAAAGGCTGTTTAAATGGAATCTTACTATAGGGGTAGATTCAAAGGTACATGGAATAGGAGTAAGAGACAGTGGGGGGGGGGGTCAGTTTCCCATTTGAAGAATGGTTACCATCTATCTGCCAGACTCTATACCCTCTAGTCCTGGGTTTTGATTGACTTAACTCTGAATGAATAGTGGGCATGAAGGGGTGGTAAAGGATTAAAAAGTAGTTGCTAAGGAGCAAGCCAGGAGGTCTTGGGAAGAGTTGTGGGAAGGAGGAAGTCTCTTTCAACAAAGATTTGCTTTGTGCTATGAGAAACAGTGGGTAGCCCTGGTAGGTACCAGACAGGAAGCAAGAACTAGCTTGATCAAAGTGATTGGCAGGAGTGACGTTGAGACACAGCACCCCTGTGGAAGGAAATAATTAAGTTCTGACCCATTGTGGCCCTGGCTAGAGATCCAAGAAAAAAGTAGCAGAAGAGGGAAGTAGGCACGGTGTGAGTAAGAGTATGCCACAGAGACAGAGTCTGACTGCTACAACTTGACTTTTAGACACCGAAGGTGGCCTTATCTGCCCATAAAGGGAGAACTGACTGAAGCGGTTAGTTAATATTACTGAGCCCCTGGAGGGACATTTCATTAAAGTTGTGATTCTGTGGCGGGAGGGAGGAGAATCATGGTGTGGGTCTCACATTTGTCCAGTTCTACCTGTGAATGGATGAACCACTTCATGAAGGATATTATTATACATGAGACATGAGAAAACACTACATGCATATGGAGAGAGAGAGAGAGAGAACAGTAATAATCTGGAAATAGCTAAAATTAATGGCTCATCAATGATATTAATCACATGAAAAAAATCGAGGTGAATGTGTTTGCATGCAGGTGGTTCTCAAGTGTAAGTAAGTGTATATGTATATCTGTCCATTAAAAAAAGCCTACTTATCATGATCTTAAACATAGTTCCTACTAGTTGGATTATAAGTGGTATTTCTCTCCTGCCCATTCTTTTTTATTCTTATCTGAATCTATTGAATTTTCTAGTGAAGCACAAATTATTGTGTAAGTATCTTTGTAGGGAGAAATCATCTTCAATCCTAATGATAGGAATAGCATGATCGGGGTCAGATTTTAAAACAAGAGGGAATCTTGAAATGATGTCTTCATGATAAAGAAATGGAGACCCTGATTAATGATTATCATGTAAGTTCTTACTGATGTAAAGGTAGAAATTAAAATGTGTGTGTGTGTGTGTGTGTGTGTGTGTGTGTGTGTGTGTGTGTGTGAAAGAGAAGACTAAAGTCATCCTTATCTCCTAGAACTTGATTGGTCCAAAGTTGTGCTCCTCGACCACAGACCGTATCATTTCTCCAGTCCCCAGTGACATTTGGCAACATCTAGTGATAATTTTGATTTGACAGCTAAGGGGACAGGGACATCAAGATCACTACTGGTATCTAGTATGTGGAGACCAACAACGTCACTGCCCTTCAGTGCACACAGCAGCCCTTATGATGAAGAGGCTTCCGGCTCACAGCGAGCCGCTCACACAGGGACCGAGGTAGTGTGATCCAGCAGGAGGTGCATAAGAGTGACGGGCTTTGTGCGCTGAGGTCTGTGCAACGCACACGACATAACTGATTACAAGTCATCCTCAAATGATCGTGAGACTCAGGTGCATAATGTTAAACATTCTGTTGGAGGTGAAAGAGTCAGTGCTAGATCTGTGGACCACAGAAAAGTCTATATAAATGAAAGACCCTAGCTCTACAGCAAGATGCAGGGTTATTCCATGTTGGTACCAAAAAAAAAACCTTCATTTTTCTCTCACCCTACTTCAGTCATGTTCTGACCAAAGAGATGATAGAAATGCTAGCTCCAAAGATTCACTGCTCTGCCTTCCGAGGCTCGAGCATTTCTAGCATGCACATCTCTAGAAATGCTAGAGATGCTAGTGGCTCCTTTCTGAGCCACTTCTACCCTTTATGAAGTAAAGGAGGCAAAAGAAGCGCCTTCCTGTGCCTTTCCATCCTTCAGGTGAATGTGTTGTGTGTGTGTGTGTGTGTGTGTGTGTGTGTGTGTGTGTGTGTGTGTATGGTCTGTTTATATGTGTGAATGCTGGAGGCCAGAGATTGACATTATTTTTGTCATTCACTTTCCACTTGACGTACTGAGGCAGGCTCACTGGCTGAATAGAGCTCTGGGTTAAGCTAGTTTAGCTAACCTGATTACCCCAGGGATCTACTGTGTCTGTCTCTCAAGCCCTGGGATCAGAGCTGGGGCTGCTCAGGTTCCTTCTGTTTACGTGGATGGGGAGGATGTAAACTCCTGTCCTGCTTCCAAGGCAAAGCTTATCCACAGAGCCATCTCCCCCAGCCCTCTGGTGTTTCTGTGTGCTTTCTGTTGTGCAGAGTTGGATGTGGTTGATTGTGTGTATGGGTATTGTTGTATTTCTGCTCTGCAGACCTTAGAATCACAGAGAAGCAATCTGAGTATTTTGGAGAATTTCTAGCATCTCTTTGGTCAGAACATAGGAATTTTTTTTTCCATTTTCATGTGCTGGGGCTCATGATATGTGTTCACTTGTATGATTCATATGCATGCATGTGTGAATAGAGGCCTTGGGTTGGTATGGAGAATCATCTTCTTTTTAAGATTTTTTATTTTTATTCTCTTAGAGTTTCATACACAAATGCAGTGAACTTATGATATTTTCATGTCTTAATCCCCCATCCTATCCCCCTCCTTTTCCCATTACATCCTTACTCTTCCCTGCCAGTCTGCCTCCTGTTTTCATGCCTTTTCACAAGTGTGGTCCACCGTGTTTCATCTGGATTGCCTTTGTCGATATGTGCCTGAACACTAACCACAGCATGACCATTGAGGAAAACATCCTGCCCGGGGGGTCATCTTCAATTTCTTCAGTTGCTTTTCCACTCTGATCAAACTCTGAGAGTGTCTGTAGGGCTTGTCTGGCTAGCCAGCTTGCTCCAAGGATTCACTGCTCTGCCTTCCGAGGCTCGAGTTACAAGTGAGCCACCATGCCCATCCAGCTTTTTAGGCGGGATCTGTGCAGCTAAACTCTGGTCCTTTTGCTACATGGCAAGTGCTTTAACCACTGTTCCCTCTCCCTAGCCCAGGAATACATTTTTCATATCCTCTTACCCAACTACCTAGATTGTCTGCGCCTTGCTCTCTAGATAAAGAACCTTTCCCCTGCAGCATCCTGAAATTACCTCGTCCTCCTTGCCATCTTCAACAAAAGGACACTGCACATTAAAAACAAAAATGTGGTGCTTTTAGAAACCTGGATTCGGAGGGGATGGAGGGCCTGAACACATAGATTCTCAGCCCAATGGGTATAATTGATTGGCTTGCCGGTCAGCCAGGAGAGAAAAGTCAAGTCTCTTAAAACATGGATAGTCGCACGTCTCTGCTGTTAGGACTTTTAGACGCTGTGTTCATACCTATTCAAAATGATGAAGAGAGAGGTTGGAGCAAAGCAACCGGCTGCTGTCTGTTTTCTGCCTGCTGTGCTTTCCACACAAACATGAGATGGAAATAATTCATTCCAGTGTTGCATTGGAAGAAAGGTCGCCGAGCTCCTCAGAGCACTCCCCTCCCAACCTCCCCTCCACCGTGTGGCTGCTCTAGGATCATACAAGGTTATTTTAAGCAAGAAAATGTCAACAGTAATAAATAAAATTGGGAAGGAAATTTGGATAAACCTATGCACAGGAAGGGACTTATTTTAGAATTCTTTTCCTGTCGCTTTTACTGTAAGGACAGAATTTCTTTTCCATCCCAGCAGCTTCAACTCCTACAGAAGGAGAATTCATTGGCCTTCTTTATCCTGTTTGGATTTCTAGAGAGGAATTTTGCCAATTCATTGTTTCTTTTTCTCACATCTCGTTTCTTTAAACGTGAAGTCACGGGAACAAAGAACTGCAATACTGAGTTGGTTGTGATATTCCAAACATACTTCTCTGTTTTATGCGCATTTCCTCACTTATCACACCTTTGTTGCAAAGGTTTGATCATCTCCATAGGACTTTGGCTTAGAAAGGCCATGCAATCCTCTTTCTTAAGGATGCATACTTCATAAATGGTAGAGCAGAGATTTGAACTTAGAGCCCTTTGTATCCAGGGCCCAGATTTTTTCCCCTGCTGTTGTAAAACTGTCTTTCATGTTTCACATTTAGCCTGAATCTCAATATTTCTTTTCTATCAGTGAGCTCACAGCACTTTCACATATTAGTTTACTCTCCTAGCATCATGTTGAACAGAATAAATGAATCCATAATACCCAACGAAGTTGAATGATCTGTGACCAGCCAACCTTCAGAATACACTCAATGTCAACAGCTTTGTCTCTGGGTCTCTGATAAATTCGGACCTGGATTGTCTTGAGGACTAAACAAGGGAAATATGATTGCAACTTGCACAGGTAACTATATGGTCATCACTTTCCTAAACAGCCCTGACAGAAACCAGATAATCAGAAACAGCATCCAAAATTCTGTTTTAAATGTGTAATCATTTCACACACATACACAAGCATGGAGAAAGAAAGAGAGAGAGAGAGAGAGAGAGAGAGAGAGAGAGAGAGAAAGAGAGAAATGTCTTCACAGTGTCTTAAGACAGCCCTTGATCCAAAATAAGTGCTTTATCAATGTTTGAAGGATTTATTTATTTATTTATCTATCTATTCGTTTATTTATTTGTTTGTTTGTTTGTTTGTTTATTTATGAGAGAAAGAAGTTATGCATGGGCTTTATATGGGCTTCCAGGTATCAACCTCAGGTCCTCAGGTTTGTAACCAGACACCTTCACCCATAGAGCTATCTCACTGGCCCAAGACTTTTCTCTAGAGAAATGTGACTTAGGAAAGGGGCGGGGCTGGTGAGATTGCTCAGAGGGTTAAGATACCACATGCTCACTAACCTGAACACCTGAGTTTGATCCCTGGAAGCCTACATCATGGGAGGAGAGAAATGACTTCGAAAACATGAAGGGAAAGAATTCAGTTCTGGAACAGTTTAGATGGTGCGTAGGATCCAAGACTCAGACACACACACACTTACCTTGAGCTATGGATTCTTGATCACATTATCTGCGCCCATGTGAGCAATTGATTCCAATACCTTCCTCACCCCCCAGGATAGCATTCTGCACTGAACTACATCTGCAGCACCTCATTTAGCTTCCTGTTACCTGTCTTTCACGTGGATATAATAAACTCTTGGCAGAGGGTACATATGTGTGCTCATATGTGTGGAGGTAAGAGAACTGCCTCAGTTGTCATTCTATGAGACAGGATTTCTCTAGAACTCACCTAGGAAGCCAGACTGGCTAGCTCCACTGAAAAGCATTCAGACTTGGAAGCAAACGGATCCTGGTTCAAATCTCATGTCTCATGTCTCCTGTCTAGTAACAATGCGCCCCGGGCAGGTCTTCCAGCTTCTTTATCTCATAATGAGATGATGCTGCCAACCTAGCAAATAGAAACCATGCATGCTCTTTAGTATGCAGCAATGCCTGACAAATGTTACCTCCGGGATTATCATTCTCTTGTGACCAAGATGGGCAGATTGTTTTCCAAGAAACTTAGACCCACTCCTGTAGCCCTGAGTTTTAACCAACTTGAGCTAGGTGTAGTGATTCATACCTGTAATCCCAGCACTCAGAAGATTAAGGCAGGAGGATCCTGAGTTCAAGGTCAGCTTGGCCTACATAGAGTTGTGCAGTCAGGTTGAGAGAAAAGGTGAGAAAAACAAAAGAACAAAGGGGAAAAAAAGTCACTCGTCCCTTTGAGAATACAACAAAAGTGATAGCCAAAAAAAACAAACGAAAGACTACCAGAAAAGATATATGTTAGCTCTAACACCAGTGGATGTGGATAGGACGGGCCTTACAGACCCACAGGTGGATATTCTCTGGTCCAGGGCCAAGGGAGTGAAAATTCATGTCATGTAATCTGCATGTCATGATTATTGGGATCACAAGAAGATTTTCCATCCTGCACCCATCACAACTTTCTCAGTAGCATTAAAATCGGATTCCGCTCACAGAAGCCCACTTTGCTCAGAACCACTCAGAAAGACATTTATTTCATTAGCACAGGCAGGCCTCTTCCAACAAAACATATTTATCAAATGCCTGTTCTGTGCCTATTAAGGTGGTGGGTGCGCCGGGTAACAAAAGGAGCTTCTCCGTATGGTTCCTGACCTGTCTAATTGGAGAGGCAAGTGAACTGGGCGGCCCGAGATGTGTCCGCAGTGCTCTATGATTGTAAAAAATCAACCACTAAATTGTGTGCGCATGTGGGGGTGGGTGCTTCAGCCTTACACGTCTTCCCCTGACCTTGAATTGTACACAAATCATTAGCGTCAGACTGGAATTGCCAGTCGCTCCCCCACCCCCCTTTTCGTCTCTGCTTGGCTGACTTCCACGCACAGCCTCTTGCTCCCATCTGAAACCCGGTTCAGAGAAGGAAATAATACAGCGTGGGAGACAGAGACACACCAATAAAGAGGAAAAGAGGCCACTGGTATAACTGTGGTGACTGCTTCGGACAGTGCCACACGGGGCAGGGGCTGACCCAGGAGGCACCCAAGCTCCCTGAAAACCTCCCCAGGGACAGCGACAGCTTCTCTTTCTGGTTTGACAGTGAGATGCCCTGCCTTGTTTGTAAGTGGCCAGATGTGAGGAGCCACGGAAAAGGAGGAGTTTGACCAATGGAAAGGGACAAAAACCACAAGCCCAACTTTATTCTGGACTCTCCACCCAAATAGTGTCAGAACCGAACTCAGCGGATCTGTGGGAAGATGGCTGAGTGAACATTACCCCTAACATGTAGGGGGGGACAAGGCAAGAGGATAAAGACTGACCTGCTGCCATGTTCCTGGTGTTTAGTTGTTGTGCATTGCACTAGAAACCTCAGCAAGTAAAATGTGCTCTATTACCCGACCTTGACAAGTGTGCCTTCCCAGCGGCCTCCGGGATAGGCTTGAATGTGGAATGCTTGTTTCCTAGGGGTGTGACCACGGGGGTTCCCTGTACCACCCAGTGCTCTTTCTCCCTTGCTCCATGTTCTAACACTAGGGCCTACCATACAGGGGACACCACTGTATACCATCGAAGTCCATCAGACACCCTGGGAGCATTTGGAGCCCAGCTGTGCCCAGGGCTGTACGTGCCAGAGGAGCGATTGGGGGCATTAGACTTGATGGAACTCGGGATTTAGGGGTCTCCAGAGCATGGGCTGGAAATGGGGACACAGTCTCCCAGGGACAGCAGGGGTGGGTATGGCCAGAGAAAGGCCAAGCTGGTCCCCTAAAGCAGGGGATAAAAGCCTAGGCTCCTGAGTACCCGTATGTAGGACGCATCTGATGAGGAAGGTGGGAAATGGAGAATGTGTCACTCACTGGGAGGAGGGGGAACAGTTCAAAACCAAGGTTGGCAAAAAGAAAGTTGACCAGGCTCCAACCAGTTCTCCAAGCACAGACTCATAATCTCTTACCTTGTTCAGCTACAGAAGGAAAGAAGGCTGCTTTTACTGGGGGGGAGGGGGGTGTCTGTAACTCAGTGACGAGGAGTATGAAGGCACAAGAATGATGGCTTGGGAGCCCAAAGTAGGAACACCAAGGTCACTGGTCTCCCGTCTCTGCCCCTCCCCCTCTTCCAGCTGGCTCTTCCCCCCACCCCACCTCCGAGGCAGGACTCCTTCATAAGGAAACACTCCACCCTGCCGGCCTGGACTGCGCCCTCTGGAAGAGGGTGGCTCATGTTTATTCTCCAGGGGGATGAAAGAGCTGAGAAAATTGAAAGTGGAGCAGCTCACTGAATGTTTAGCTAGAGAAAGGACAGTCCCTGTGTTCGCAATGACACGCTGCAGAATTCAAGAGGAAAAGACATTTGCAGTTTCACCCAAACATACTCTGTGGAATTGAAGAGCACTCTAATGATATTTCCACATTGTAATTTGTCTCCATTTCACAAATTCTTTGTTTTAGAAACAAAATACTTGAGTGATTTAAGAGGGAAGAACACGAGTAACAAGAAAAGCTTTTCAGAAAAAAATGAAATAAAATAAAAAAAGAAGGAGCAATGTTGCTGTGAGCATCCTAAAAGCACAGCCACCCGTATTTAGTCTGCTACACTCTCAGCTCAGGAGAGGCTCTTGAGATTCTCCAGAGGCCTTCGGCAACTCCTAACATTGCTCCTTGGCTCCCAAATGTGTTGGTGACAGGTGTGAGCCATCGGCAACACTGACGTGTAAACCGTACGGCTCAGATGGGGAGGGACCATCAGCAGTGAACGAGGCACACAGTGGTGGCTTGATCGTCTTTCTGGCCCTCCATGTCATCAACTACCGGTCTGTGTTGCGATCTTAGCCCATTGTTGGTGTCAGGGTATCAGCCACCAAGGCCCTCCTTTCCTCTCCCTATGTAAGTGTCTCCTTCTTGCCAGGTCTTGTGCCTGAGTGCAAATCCTGGGAAAGGAAGATCCATCCGCACCTAGTACATCCGTGAGCAGCCAGATCACATGCAGTTTGAGCAGTCAAGTGACCAAAGCTGAGGGCAACATAGATGAGCATGTTCTAGTGGGTTCTTGGTTCATGTCTTCTTGCAGAAAAGAATTCACTCGGGGCTGGAGAGGTGACTCAGAAATGGTTCCTGCCTCGCAAGCAGAAGGACCCGAGTTCAGATCTCCAGATCCCATGTAAAAATGCTATGTGGATATTGCAGTGGTCTGCACTTCTGGCTCTGGAAGACAGAGCCTGGGAAACCAGAGAGCAGCACAAACAGGAGGTAGAGCAAGCCAGGATGATTCCCAAAGTCACCCTTGTGTCTCCGTAGGCACACACAGTGCCCTCTGATACACACACACACACACACACACACACACACACACACACATACACACACGAAATTTTTTTAAAAAAAAGAATTGACTCAAGATACACAGTCAGTTTAAATTGAGTTTATTTATTTAGTAAATCACAGCGTAGCATATGCTCCAAAGAGAGATTAACATGAACTGCTCTGAAGGGGTTAAGTGGCACGGGGGTTCTGTAGATTTTTACATGGGTTTTATGAATATGCATGAGGTAGGTGGCATATTCATGGCATAAGATGACCCTTTGGTCTTCTGGAATTACAATGGGCTAGATCGTCTTTTTAGGGAACCCCAAAAAGTCCACACAGGGAAAGGAAAAACTTAAAAATTGTGTGATGAAAGGTTCAAGGAATTGGGTCTGTTTCACCTGCAGTAGAGAGGGCTTGTTTTTCTGGTGCTCAAAAGGCTCTCATATTGTAGATGGTTTAGATTTATTTCTTCCCCAGGGACCAAAGATGGATACTTCACAAAGACAAATTTGGGTCCAATTGCAGGCAGGATATGCTGCTGCACAGAACCACTCAGAGAGGAAGCCACAGCTTGTACCAAAGACCTGTAGCCCAACCCCCACCCCCCATGAACGGATGGGTGGCCTCTCATCTGGGCAGTTCTGTCATCTGAGAATAAACGAGACAGGCTATTTGGTGAAGAGAGTAGTAAGCTAGAAAACTCTCTGTCATATCAGTGTATGGATTTCATTCATGATGGGGAGAGAGGCACCCATGCATATGGAGGCCAGAGGTTAATCTTGGGAGGAAGGGGGGTCTTCCTCGATTGCTTTCCACTTGATTTTTGAGATAAGATCCATCACTTTTATCTGGAATTCCTTCTCCCTTCAGCTAGCCTGGCTGGTCAGCAAGCCTCAAGAGTCTACCTACTATCTCTGCCTCCCCAGCCCTGGGATTACAGGAGTACACATGATACCCAGCTTTTTTTTAATTTTTAATTTTTTAAAATAAATGTATGTGTGCGTATCACCCACTACCCACCCTCACCCCCTTCCCATCCCACCCCATCTGTTCTCCCCTCCAGCCAGTTTTCCTCCTTCTCCCACATCTCCCTGCTTGCAGGATCCACTGGGTTCCTCCAGCCAGTTTTCCTCCTTCTCCCACATCTCCCTGCTTGCAGGATCTGCACTAGCCCCGATACTTGCCAGGGCACGAATGGCCCACTGGTGGGCAAACTATAGAGGAAACAGCCTCCCTCTCTCCTGTCCAGCACCATCCCGTCTAGTCTCTCAGGGTAGGGTGGTGTCTCATGGGATTGTCCCCGCTCCGTGGGAGAACACTGATAGGCCAGCTGTGCTGGAGGTCTATCGGAAGTAGACATGATTGTGTTGTGTTCTTGGATAAGGCAGCCCTGAAATGAACAGAGACAACTGTCTGACATTATTTCTCCCTGCCCCTGGCTTTTACATTCTTGCTGTCCCCCTCTTCCGCAATGTTCCCTGAGCCTTGATGTGGGAAGGGTTTACATGTACTGCTTAGAGCTAACTTTTTACTTTGTTGATTGGCCAGGTTTTGTTCACACCTTCTCGGTTGAGTGCCGATTGCTTCTTTGATCTATGGGTATAACGATAAGCGTTTAGATGGTAGCTTACTGTCAAGTATTTACAATTAATACTAAGAAGTTTTTTCCCCCTCCTATGATCTCCCTATCTACAGATATTTGACTTGGTTTACAGCACCAGGCATGTGTTCCCTGCCATGAAACGGACCCCAATGCCAATCAGAAAGTAATTGCCTACCTCAATACCTTATACTGGACCCCTCTTGAAGCTGTTATTGTAATTTGCGGTATTCATAGTTGGGTGAGGACATGACCACTTCCTCTCCCTGGCACCCGGCTTTTCTTCACATGGAATTCGTGTCCTCCAGCTTGTGGGACAAGCTGAAATACCTCCTCAGTCCTATATGGATTAGATTCAAAAAAAGCTTTGCTCACTGGGCCATCCCCCAGCCCCCCTTTTAATTTTCTTATTCACAAGAAGTAATGTATGTGACCAGCACCTATACTGGGAACGTGAGCTCTCTAACTTATCACTGTCCTCTTGTGTCACAGACATGGAATCAATGACACAGAGTGCCCAGGTGAGCAGCACTAAGAAGCCATCTGTCTAGAACTCCATAGTCTCTGTTTGCACTTTATGTAAGGAAAACCACATTGGGAGTGTATATGTGACGTTCCATCATCTTCAAGGGTGCTAGCAAAGAAGTCACTCCTTTGGGCATATGTTCCTCCTTGAAAATAGCAAAACGCAAACTAATCATGAACTAATCTCGCCAAGGAGGCTCACACCTGCCCAGCAGGTGAGCGACAAACTTTATCTTTTCACATCAACAAGGTGAAGGCAGAATGAGGTTTCCAGAAGACAGAGTTCAGAAGACTGAGCCCAAGCACATGAAAGATTCTATAGGAGACAGGTGACTTCTAATCATCTTCCTGATTTATCTCTCAGAGAAGCAGGGGAGAGCGGTAGGTCCCATGAGCCCTGTGTTTATTCGCTTGCCGTGGTCACTAGGCATGGCAGACAGAAAGTCAGAAGGTGCTACTAGGGGAAGAAATGCCACCTTCTTGCCCACAGCGTGTTGGAGAATGAAGGCAGATGAACTTCAAGCCTCGGTTCAGTGCCCGCACATGGCAAGTGCTCAAGAAACATTGGTGACTGGGACTGAAGAGATGGCTCAGGGGTTAAGCCTCTGCCTCACAAGCAAAAGGACTTGAGTTTGGATCACGGATCCCATGTAAAATAGCCAGGATCCCATGTAAAATAGCCAGGCAGAAATGACAGCAGCTTATACTTCCAGCCCTGGAAGGTGGAACTTGGGAAACTCCAGAGCAAAGAGAAAAGGAGGTAGAAGCAACCCAGGATGATTCCCAAAGTTATCCTTGATCCATAGGCATACACAGTACACAGACACAGACACACAGACACACAGACAGACAGACAGACAGACAGACAGACACCCCCCCCCACACACACACACAAGCACACACAAGAAAAGAAAAGAAAAGAAATATAGTTGGTTTCATCATTAATTCATCCTCAGAAAGAACACTGAGGCCAGAGAGGAATCATGGCTTACTCAATTTTGTAAAGTTCAAACAAATAAAAAAATACAATCTGGTAGTTGACCATGATGACAGTCTCTCCCCCTTCCTATGCCAATCTCGCTGTCCCGTGGCCCAGGGACAGGCACCTGGCACCTGGCCCATGGCCACAGCGCCCTGAAGGTGCACTAGCGAGCGTCGTGACAGCTGGATGTGCTCCTGCGGCTCTCCCAGGCCTGCGGAGTCAATGACATGAAATGATAGCGAGGTGCTCAGGGCCATCTCTCCACATTCCATGTCAGTGACAGGGGACATTTTTCATGGGCAGATCCGAGCTGCAGATGACCGACTGGCTCAGAAATGGAACAGCAGAGGACCAAATCACGGTCCCCAAGCCAGGAGATTCCCGCTGCCTGCAAGGTAGTTCTTTGTCGTTGATTATGCTGCTGGGTACAAGGGTCACCTGAGTGTTTACCTAGCTGGTTACTGTCAAACAATGCCAGTCTGAGTGGGGACTCACAGCCTCAGCTTCCTGGGACTCACTGTGACAGCTCCACGCTCCTCTCTAGCTTCCCTCTGTCTGCAAGGAGCGATGAGGCTTACTTCATCACCAGCCTCCATCTCTACTCTGCTTAAGTCAGTGGATGTGCCTGTAGTGGCTCTTTACCACCATAGATGGACATGTTCAGACGGCCCAGGCTTCCGGAAGAGACACTCAGGGACAAAGGAAAGGCAGCTGGAGCAGGTGTTACATACCAAGCAATCTTGCCCCCCTTCTGTGTGAATATGGCCTTCATTCCCTACCACGGGCTGGAATGCGATAAATCTCCAGCTCTTGACACCTTTGGAGGTCTGAGCGAATGAAGCTGTGGCAAGATAAAAAGCATTTCCCACAAAGAGATGAAACTATGTCGGAATAAAAAGTTTATCAATGTATATTTTAAAGGAAAGAAACTTGTCCCCGCCAAATGGCTTCAGGGATGTTTTATAGTTAAGGCCATTTTCAAAAAAGCCTCTCTTCATTTTTTCCCCAGGATTTCAGCACATGCACCAAATGTACCAGTCTAGTGATGTATCAGTATGCAAAATTGTTCTTTGTTTCATTTCTTCTCTTTAAAAAAAAATCACGAGGGAATTTTTAAAGAGGGCAAATATTTGAAATAAGGATGTTCGATAGCACTAGAACCTTATTTTTCTGGGGGCCTTCCTTTACAAAGTGTATTTATACACATTACTCCTCCTTATGCTGGGCTTTTAATGTTGGCTGTTATTTGGAGAGCCAGAGACAGCCATTACAAACTGCTTTGAATTTGCATCAGGTAGTACAACATTTTATGAGTTCACAGAAAAACAAAATAAACTTGTAATGAGAAAAATGCATAGCAGACTTGCTCATAACAATATACTTTATAAAAAATGGCTGTACTCCCAACTAGGCTCAGGAAAACTCAGAGTCCCCTTTTAAGGCAGTTTAGATTGCATCCTCTCTGGAGGGGTTGTCTGTACTGTCTGTATTCCCACTATCTAAGCCTTTGGAATCCCCTTAGCATCTGTATTTGCCAGTTCCCCACCACATCATGATAGTGTTCCACTTGACAGTCATGGGCATGTCTTTTATATATATATATATTCAGTGCACGCAGGATGAATGGACAGAACCAGGGGCCCATATGAAGTGTACAGTGTAAAGTGGCTGCTTGTTGGGGCAGTTAAAGGCCACTCACTCTTCAGCAGGAAGGTGATGACAGCTTCGAGCATTTGTGCAGTTCAAGTTCAAGTGGACATAGAGGGTGGAAGTCGAGATACCTCTCCTGCTGGCAAAAGGAGACTTATGAGGCTTGTAGTGGAGGGAACTTGGATGGATGTGAGCAGTAGTGGACTTCCGACTGTCTTCTCCAGCTTAGAGAGCTGGGGTAGAAGGATTCTGGGATGGCAGAATGAGCAGGAGGTGTGGGGTCACCTGCCAGTGATGAGGAAGCAAATGAAGAGCTTCACCCTGATACACCCAGGCGATTAGAAGACTGTTTCAAGTCCTATGCATCTATGAAATGGTGTGGTTGGAGCGCACCATGTAGAAACTGTGAGGCTCTGTGCATTTAAGAGCATCAGCAATCTTTAACTTCTACCAAACCCTGTGGCATATGGGGGTCTTCTGACAACCCCATTCCACCCACCCAAACAAAGTAGAGCTGCAATCGTGATCACTGCTATTACTGAGGAATGTAATTTGTAACAACAGCAACTAATAAGCCATATCTGACTGCTTATGTTGTGACATTAACAGATGCTTGAGGCCATGCTAAATACCAACACACGAAGAAGAGGCAAAATTGTTTGGCTCTGAATTTTTACATTTTAGTAGAGGTGGGGGAAATGTAAGGAAAATTCCCCCCAAGGAAATAGAGAATGTAACAGAAAAGATGATTAACTAACATAATGAACCATTGTGGTTTTAAACCACATAACTGTGACCAGAAGCACAAAGAAGCCAAAAGTATCAGTGACGTTCAGTACCCAGAAGAAAGAGGAGAGGGATGTTAGTTTCACATCTACTACTGGCTTATTGCTGGCAGGGCAGGGAGAGCTGGGAGAGGTTAGGAAGATGGCCAGAAGCCTGCATTTCTGTTAGAGCCTGAAAAGCTGGGAGACGGAAGGAGTGCATTGTAGACATGACAAGGTCCTCTACTCTGCTCCCCATAAACTTGAAAGGAACAGATCATCAATAGATTGTCATTTGGAAAAGGCAGATTTTCTTAGCTGTCATGT